>JAADYF010000139.1:0-37611 GCA_023338175.1 Phytopythium delawarense
ACACGCTCGAGCGCTTCTTGACGAACACGCGGCCGCTCTTGAGCCGCATGAACGCGCTCCGCGGCAACGCGCGCGCAGTGTGGAGAGGGGCCAGCGGGTGGGGGACCACCGCGGCCGCGAGCCCTCCCAGCGCGCGCGGCGGGTACTCGTACTCGGCCAAGAGGTCGATGCTGTCGTCTCCGCTCTCGCGGACGTCGGTGCTGCTCGTGGTGTCCAACTGCAGCACATTCGTCGTCGACGCGGTGCTCTGTCGGTCCAGGCTCGAGTGCGAGCTGCTGCGCACCAGTCTGCTGGTGGAGCGCGACGATGCGGCTGGAGAGTTCCGCGGAGGGGACCGTGGGCCCCGTCGCGTCGGCGTGAGCACGCGCCGCACACCGTTGATCAGAGCGTGTCCGGCTCCGCTTGTCGCTTCGGAGGCTGTCGGCGTGACCGCGATAGTCAACGGCATGGGCGAGCGCGAAAGACTCACATTGGCCTTCTCAAAGAACTTGTGGCGCAGCTCCTTCTGCTGCTGCTCACGCACGTCCGCCACACGGGCCGTCAACTTGTCCAGTTGCACGCACAACATTTGCGCACGTAGCACGTCCTGCATGAACCCGTGCGCAAACTCGAACTTGACCTTCAGCGACGGTGTCTTGCCGCTGCTGCTCCTGGTACTGCCGCTCGGAGCCCCGGGCACGCCACCGATGAATGTGTCGATGCGGCGGATCATGGCGAGGCGCTCGAGCTCGTCCACGTCCTCCTCGAACCGCGAGAGGTGGGCCTTGATGGGGCTCGCGCCGCGCAACAGCTCCTCGTCGAACACGGCGCCGATGGCGCTCGCTGTCTTCATGAGCATGCGCTGCGACACCGTCAGCTGGTCCAGCATCGTGGTCAGAACGCTCTTGATCGTGCGCGGTGGACGCAGTGCCACGCGATTCTTCAGCGCGTGCGCGGCCGCCTTGGTCGGCACGTGATCACTCGTCTGGAAGATGGACCGCATGCGGCTCTTGTGTCGCGTCGGAACATTGCCGCCCAACCCCCCAGAAAGCGCGCCAGCTGCAGCCGCAATACTTCGATCAGCACTCGCACGACGAGTCGATGAGATCGTATAGCAGCTGCAGCAGTGTCTGACAGCATCGCCTGTGGTGCCTGGAAGCTTCCTACCAGTCGATCAAAGTTAGTAGGGATACGAATGATCAGTCACGACAAGCGAGAACGTACTTTCGACATGCCTTGGGGGTGCACGCGGCGCAGAAGATGTACCCGCAGCATTTACAGCGATGTTTGTCCTTGACGCGTTGCTTCTCCTTGACGCGGTGCTTGTCCTTGTCCTTGTCCTTCTCCTTGTCCTTGTCCTTGGAAAAGCCGGCGTTGCAATAGAAGCAGCAAGTCGCATTGCTCTTGTCGCCCCACGGCTCCTGCACCTGCATGTGGCATGTCTGCCGCTTCGGGTCCACTCGGATCTACATGCACGCAGTCACGTCAGACCAACTAACACGACGCATTGCCAACAATATAGGCGTACCGCTTGCTGGCGCTCCATGTCGGCGATTATCTCGCTCAGGAATAGCGGGTTGCCCTGGCTGCGTGACACGAGCACCTCCGCAAGCTCCGGTGGGATGTGCTGGACCTGGAGGATGTGACGCGCGAGCTCGTCGACTTCGTTGGACCCCAGCGGCTCGAGGACGTGGCAGACGGACGAGCTCATCTGCTTGAGTGCCCGAAGTTGCTTGCGGAACGACGAGCTCTCCGTGTTCTCGTTCAGCGCGAGGCTCGGCGGGCGGGTGCCGACAACCACGATGCAGTTGGTGAAGTACTTGACGACGATCGCAGTCAGGATCCACGACTTCTCGTCCATGTACATGGCGTTGTCGAGGCAGAAAACTGTGCTCTTGTCACGCGAGATAGCAAAGAGTGCACAGAGCAGCAAGATGCCGCTCAGATCCAGATCGGCCGGGCGCCACTCACTCTCGACTCGCGTTCGCAAGGCTCGTCGCGAGCCAGAGGTGCTTGAAGACGATGGCGAGGCCAAAGACGCCCTTGCCTCCTCCTTCTGCATCAAGTCCATCTCGAGCAAGTTGAGGAACCAAGCCGCAATCTCATCCTCCTTGACCTTGAGTAGTTTGCCAGGACTCGAAGCGCCAGGGCTCGCAAAGTCGGTTGTCTCAGCCCCTGAGGTTGCGTCATGGTCTTCCTCTTGGTTCCCGAGGTCACCGCTTTCATCTTCTTTCTCTCCGCCCTGGCGAAGACTTTCGGCGTTCCTGCCGAACAACTTTACATTGCGGCTGCCGTTGCCCGACATGGTGAAATGGTCGCTCGTATCTTCGTCCGTATCCCCATACTCGCTGAAATTGGTCTCAAGTACCGAGTCCAGCAAATGCGTATACCTCACGAGCGTCGTGTTTGGCGCGGCTCCTTCGTTAATCTTGCGTCGCACAAACCGCGCCACCCGCCGTCGCCGCTCGACTTCTTGTGAACACCCAACGCCAGGCAGCTGGTTGTTTCCGCTGATGTTGCCAGCCGAAGTCGCTGAAGATGGCGAGCACGATGAATTCGAGTCGTCGCTTGCTGACGAAGACGAGTCTTTGGGCAGCGCAGTCGACTGGTCCAGAGCACACTTGGTGATGATTTCTGCCCAGATTGCGTACGGTTTCTTGGTCGAGAATGGGCACGCCGTGCCATGCAGCACGTTGTACGCTCCTGCCTCTGGACCTCCAAGCGCCGAGTTGAGGAGAAAAGTCTTGCCCACGCCGATGTCGCCCTCTAGCACAAACGCGCCACCAGGCGAGAATGGATTTAGCTGAGAGCAGTGCTCGAGCAAATCTTCACGGATGCGCGCAAAGCTGTCGCTCTCCACGATCGAAGGGCGGCTCGCTGCTTGGACGCCTGCGCGGCGTGATAGCCGGCGCTGGGCATCGCGCACTTGAATTCGGTGCATGTTCTCCATGACGTTCCGCATGGGGATGACCGGTCGAACCATACGGGACTGCGACGACAACTTTGCTCCAACAGCAAGTGCTGGTGTTGTTGCCCCAGCTCCGGTCTGAGAGAGGTGGAACTCCATCAGGATAGACATGCGCGGGTACGGGCGATGGATCTTGATACTGTCGTTCTTGCCCTTGACCATGATCTCGGGTCGCTCCTCGAAGTGCAGCGTGTCCTGCGTGAAGTTCTTGGTGGCTTCGTCGGTGATGACGCCGCCCTTCTCAGACTTTGCCTTCTGCATCAGCCGCGCTGAAAGATTGACAATGTCGCCAAGCACGGTATACTCTCGGCGATTGCCCTGATGACCGACAACACCACACAGCGCCGTGCCCGTCGTGATCCCAACGGAGGCCTTGAGGTCCAGCTTTCCCAGTGCCGCGCAGATCGCGAGGGATGCGAGGATACCGCGAATCGGATCGTTCTCGTGCGTCACCGGTGGCAGACCAAATGCCGCGATCACGGTGCTGCCCTTGTCGTCGACCAGGAACTTGTTGATGGTGCCTTCATACTCGTAAATGCACTTTTGCACGAGTGCGAACGCGTCCTGCAGCCGCTGAAGCCCCGACATGTCCAACATCGTTGCCAAGTCTTTCTCGCTAGATGAGCACCACAACATAGGCATGAGTGTCAGGGCATCATCACAGACAACCATATCAACATAATGCCAGCACTCACCAGAAGCCTAGGTTGATGAACAGGACGGTCACGTCGCGCAACTCCGAGCCCCAGAACTCGTCGTGGGCATCCAGGTACGGCCACACGGCGCGGGACACGTATTGCTTCATACGAGCGTGCAGTTGGGCGTCGTCACGCGTGAACGATGGGCGGCGCGAGCACAGTTTGATGGGCAGCTGGACGCTCTGCACCTTGTAGTACTCGCTGTTGGGTCCATTCGCGCCTCCAACTGGTACGCCACCGAAGAACCGCCCGGCCTTCTTCCAGCACTCGGGTGAGCAAATGACGTCGCCAGCTTCGGCGCGATGCTCGCAGTCGAAAGCCTGTTGCAGCGCGGGGCCCACGGCGATGTACTCGATGCGCGAAATGGCGCCGTCGCTCTCTCCACCGAGGTGCGCGATAGTGGCGGGGCCGATGCCGATGCCCATCTTGACGCTGAGCACGACGCCCGGCGCGAGCTCGGCCTTGTGCAGGTGCACCTGGATGCGCAGCGCGCATTGGATGGCGCGGCGCAGCAGGCTCTCGAGCGTGTCCTCCTTGTTCTCTGGCCAGAAGATGAGCATGGCATCGCCCGCGAACTTGAACACGTCACCGCCGGCGCTCGAGACGAGCCGCAGCAGCTGCTCAAAGTACGAGTTGAGGTGCTTGGCGAGGTACTCGGCGCCCACGGGTCCGCGCGCGGCGAGCGACTCTGTCATGGCCGTGAAGCCCGACACGTCCGCGAACATGCTCACGACCGTGGTCTTGTGAGTGTTGGGCACGCGCAGCGGCACCTGCGTGTCCTGCTTCTCCAGGTGGCGGCGCACGACCGCCGGCAGGTACGCCGTCAGCTTCATGTCGAGGTCCTTGCGCATGCCTGAGCTGGCGCGCGCGCGCTGCTCTTGCTGCGCCTCCTCGTCGCTCATGCTCTCGGCTAGTCGGTCACGTTCTGCTGCCTTCCCTTTCCTTCCCTTTCCTCTCTCGTCGTCGTCTCTCCTCCTCTCGCTCCCCGTCCAAAGATATCCGCGGACGGCTGGTCGCGGCGCTAAATACGTCAAGCTCGCGGCGGTTTCTGCTTCGAGGCCCGCGGCGCAGCCACTGACGATCTCCTTGCGTCTGCTCGTCTGCCTGGCCGTCACCGCCGGTTCCCTCGACCGACCGACCGACAGGCGCGAGCGAGGCTGGAAGTGCAGAAGTGGCCGCCACCGACGAGGCGACACCGCGACGCGGGGAAACCGACGGACGTCAGAGGGAGGAGGAGAAGCAGCGCGCAGGCCCACGGATAGCTCGACGCGGCGACGACGCGCGGAGCGACTGGAGCACTCGCGCGGCCTCCATGGAAGCGGGGCGGGTGCTGGCGGGCGCGACAATCAGGTGCCACGCGCCTGTCCGGGTGCTTCCACAAACTGATACTACCGCGTTGTCGCCAGATATTAATTGTCAAAGGTGGTGTTAATCTTGGTCAACTGAGGAGGTTGCCCTTTTGGCGCAACTTGTTTGCGGCGGGGTATTTAAGATACGAGGCTCAACCGGCGCGTAAAGTTCAGCTTTCCTTCCAAGAAACGTCGAGTCTCGTTCTTCAAAAGGGCAACAGTGCCGGATATGACAGTCGCCAACACCCGCGTCCATTATGGGAGTGCGAGGTGCCAATGCCTGCACGATGGGCATCGGCGGGATACCATGGCGACGGTGTGTTGCTGTTGGGCACTCCGTCACGGCGTGACCCGAGGGAGGAATGAGCGCGGCGCTGGACCGGACCGGTCACTAGCGTCTCGCGGCGCGCACGTCAGGCTGAGGGCGCTTCAATCGGACAGAAACACACGCGGGCCGATCGATGGGAAGCGGCCTTGACGCCGGAGCAGTGGGGACAGCCTCTCATTTATTACTCGTCGGTGTTCGACCCGGCCGGCAGCAGCGGCTAGTGGGAAGGCGTCGCCTGGCGCCATGCAGAGACCTCATCCTTGACGTCCTTGGACGAGCCCACGTGCTCGTGCTCGTATGTGAACCGCAGGCGGCAGTTGTCCATGCCGCAGTCGAACCCGCGGCGCTCCTCCCCGTCATCCCGACCGTCCGCGTCGCCTGACTTCGCCTTGGATCTGCCGTCGACCTGCCGCGTGGGCTGCCGGCGTTCTGCCGACAACACGCCGCACATGGTGAGCCACGGCAGCAGCGTCGTCTCCCACAGCATCTGCGCGCCGTCCGAGCTGCCCAACGCGCTCTCTTCGATCGTCACGGCATCGACGCGCTCCCCGCCACGGAACGCTGCCGCACACGGGAGTCGCCGTAGCCGCAGCTGACGCACGGCCTCGTCATCGGCTGTCGTAAGACAGACTGCGTAGAACCTGGTGCCGACGAAGCGCCTGGCCACGACGGCCATCTCGTGCTGCAGCGATGCGTGCCGCTCGCCGTCGAGGCCTAGGAAGAGCGCGACCTTGGGTACGTCGCGCTCTTCCCGCACTTGACGCGTGAGCACATCCATCGACACGGACTGGACGATGCCGAAGCCGCTCGCGGCGTCCTGCATGGCCTGCTGCATCTGCCGCTCCATCTCCTTCCGCCGCGCCGCGAGCAGCTCCGCCATGCCAAAGTCGTCGTCGTCGTCGTCCGAGTCGAAGTCCTCCTCCTCCTCCTCCTCCTCGACCTCCAGCGGCGCCACCGAGCGGGACAGAGCGCTAGTAGACAACGCTCCAGACACGACGGACGGCCCAAGAGTGGCGGCCGCTGGCGGCTGGAAGAGCTGCTGGCGGAAGCGCACGCCGCCAGAAGTCGGGTCGTGCACCGTCAGTGCCGCCTTGAGCTTCATCGCCTTCTGGTAGTCGCGCCGGTCGCGCTCGCAGCACGACGACAGCGTCGGGTCATTCGCCAGGAAGTCCTCGTCCAGCTCATCGCCGTGCGCGTGCGCGTGGTGGTGCTCGTGCTCGCAGCCGCTCATGGCGCGTCGCCGTCTTGGGATGTGGCGTCATTTGCCCCGGCAGGAGAATCGCTAAGTTCGATTGGCTGCATCCCGCAAAGTGCGAGATTTGCAAATTAAGTACGTTTCGAACCAAGGAGCGAACATCTGACTGCCAAGTCTCAGCAAGACGATCAATCGCTCCAGAAATCCAGCCCCTATGTCTCCTCAGTGGGTAAATACCCAACTCGCTCCCTTCTCGAATCCCGCAAACAATGTTTCAACAGTAGACAACCTTCACCTCTGTTATCCGATAACCTCACCACCCGAACGCAATCCTCCCTCCCATTGGCCAAAATCCTTGCACACAATCCTATCCCATTGGCCGAAATCCTACCACCGGCCCCATGCCAATCGTTCCCAGCGAAAAAGACGCCGCAAGCGCCGCTGGTTTCCCTTCCACTCACTCCGCCTCCGCCCCAGCACCAAAAAGGCTCGAGAAAGGACGGCGACGGCGTCCTGCTCCCTGCCTCCCTGCGTCCCTGCATCGACCCAGGGCCCTCGCTGCATGCGCCTCTAGCCGGCGACAACTGTAGCATCACTGGCGTCTTGCTGCGCGTCTGTGCGTGTCTCTATCGCGTCGAGGAACCCCGGGAAGCCGAGCCGAGCCTGCTGCCAAGATGACGCTGCTCCAACTCTCCGCGGCGAGGTCGCACGCGGCTGCGGCCTCGACGACTGCGCGCGCCGCCCGCTCCATCGCGCACCGCCGCTCGCTCTCGTACTACCGCGGGAACGAGCCGCGCGCGCTGTCGGCCGCGCTCCCGTCCGCCGGAGCCCGCAAGGAGAGTTCACTGGCGGCCACCGCGGTGGCGAGCGTGCACGAAGCGAACGCCGAGTCGGACCGCGTGCTCGCCATTGCCGACTGGGCGCTGAACGCGGAGCGCATGGAGCCCCGCTCGGTGCTGAAGAAGTCGCGCCTGGAGTTCACCCTGACGCCGGAGCTCGAGGCGCTCACCAGTACCTCCGCTGCGACTGAAGCACTGGCTGGTGAGATGAACCCGGCAAACCTCGCGAGCGCCAGCCGCGCGTACATTTCGGACGCGGACGTCGACAAGTGGCTCCAGGACTTTGAGATTCCGCAGGAGCACCTCTCCAAGTGCCAGACGAACGAGGAAGTCCAGGAGCTGCGCCGCCGCTACGCGCGCCAGCTGCGTCTCGAGTGCTCCGTGTACGAGATGGCAATGGACAAGTTCAAGTCGTCGCACCTGAAAGTGCGGCAGATCGGGCGTGCGTCCAACACGAACGCGGCCAAGGACCTCATTCGCCAGTGGATGGTCCCGGCGCAGGAGTTCATCCGCAACGAGCAGTCGCGTATCCGAGCCGGCCGCCACTCGATGGACAGCAACATGTATGGGCCTGCGCTGCTGATGCTGAAACCCGATGTGATCGCCGCAACGGGCTTGAACGTGATGTTGAACCAGTGTCTGGGTGAAGCCAAGGGCCCGAAGTTCATCAAGCTCGCGCTTGCGATGGGCAAGGCCATGCAAGAGGAGATCATCGTGCAGAAGGAGCGCGCTGAGAAGCGTGGCGGTCCGGACATGTACTACCTTCAGCGTGCGGCGATGGTTGAGAGCGATATCATCAAGGTGAAGATGCGCTCCTATCACGACGAGGTTGGTGCGTGGGACAAGCGTCTCCAGCTGAAGGTCGGCGCAGCGGTGATTGACTGCATCCAACGTTCGTGCTTCATTCCTGAGGCGCACGAGAAGCGCCATCAGCGTAACGATGAGGATGCTTCGAAGAAGGTAGCGAAGAAGGCGGAAAAGAAGCCTGCGTTCCTGCATGACTACGTGTTTGAGCGCAACCGTCGAGCGGGTGTGATCAAGATCCACCCGGAGATCGCGAACACTGTGCTCAAGACGGACCCGGGCGAGAACATTTTGCCGTGGACGGCGCGGTACCTGCCGATGCTGGTTCCCCCGACCAAGTGGACGAGCATTGTGAACGGTGGATACCTGAAGCTGCACACGAAGATTATGCGCCAGCGCGACTCGGCTTGGCAAATGGACTGCGTAAAGCGCGGCGAGCTGGACCCACTCTTCAAGTCGCTGAACCTGCTGGCTGAGGTGCCGTGGGTCATCAACAAGAAGGTGCTGAATGTTATCTTGGCGATGTGGAACGACGGAGGTGGCTTCGGTGATCTCCCGTCGCGCGCGGACCTGCCTCTGCCGGAGTGGAAGGAGGAGTTTGCGACCGACCCAGCGCAGCGCGAGACGTACGACAAGATGACTCGCAAGGTATGTACTCTTTGTCAATGTGTTTGTATGTTGAAGCACCAGAATCAAGCCCGCCATGCTCTTTGGGAAGAAACCCAATCGTGCGTGTGCGGGTTCAAACTGATTGTGCGAAAGCAAGCGGTCTCGCTCGGCTCTGCTCGCTGCTATCCAACTCGATGGACAGCAGCATTTGGCTGAGCAGACTCACATTCCGTCTGTGTATCTCGTGCATGATTTGGCGCTTGGTTATCTAACATTTGTGTGCTTGTCGTCGCATCAACAGATCCAGCAGCATAACAGCGAGCTCCACTCGCTGCGTTGCGACACGCTGTACAAGTTGCAGGTTGCGGAGGAGTTCAAGGACGAGAAGGAGCTGTACTACCCGTACAACATGGACTTCCGCGGCCGCGTGTACCCGATTCCGCCGAACCTCAACCATCTTGGCTCGGACCTGTCGCGTAGTCTGCTGATCTTCCGCGACCGCAAGCCGATCGGCGAGCACGGGCTGCGCTGGATGAAGATCCACCTCGCGAACGTGTTTGGTGTCGACAAGTGCTCGTTCGACGACCGTGTGGCCTTTGCGGATGCGCACATTGACAAGGTCAAGGCGTCTGCGCGCGACCCGCTTGGCAAGACTGACCCCGACTCAGCGTGGTGGAAGGATGCTGATTACCCGTTCCTCGCGCTTGGTGTCTGCTTCGAGCTCGCGAATGCTCTCGAGTGCGCCAACCCGGCTGAGTACGAGTCGAACATCCCCATTCATCAGGATGGCTCGTGCAACGGCCTGCAGCACTACGCCGCTCTTGGACGTGATCGCTCCGGTGGTGAGCAGGTGAACCTGGTGCCCGGCTCCCGCCCTAGCGACGTGTACACCGGTGTTGCTACGCAAGTGATGCAGAAGGTTCAGCGCGACGCTGAGCTGGATACTCCGGACGATGACGAACTGCCGCCGTTCGAGCAGATCAACGAGAACGACACACCCGCGGAGAAGGCGCGGAAAATGGCGGTGCGGGACGTGTACTCGCGTCGCCGCCGCAAGAAGCTGGCGCGTTTCCTGCTGGGAACGATCACGCGCAAGGTCGTCAAGCAGACGGTCATGACGAGTGTGTACGGCGTGACGTACATTGGTGCTCGCAAGCAGATCTCGGCGCGTCTGGAGGAAGTGTTCCTGACGGGCGGACATCTAATGGATGCGGAGCTGGAGGACCAGATCTACCACGCGTCGTGCTACGCCGCCGAGCTGACGATGGAGTCGATGGGTGATCTGTTCACGTCGGCGCGTAGCATCATGGCGTGGCTGGCGGACTGCGCGTCGAAGGTGGCCAACAATGGCCAGGCGATGTCGTGGATCACGCCGCTGGGTCTGCCTGTCGTGCAGCCGTACCGCCGCACGTCGTCGCAGCAGGTGCGCACCAAGGTGCAGCACGTGCTGATGGTCCTGACCGAGCACTTGCCTGTGAGCACCGGACGTCAGAAGTCGGCGTTCCCTCCCAACTTTGTGCACTCACTGGACTCGACGCACATGCTCATGACGGCGATGCGCTGCTTGGAGGAGGACAAGATCGCGTTCGCGGCTGTGCACGACAGTTACTGGACGCACGCGTGCTCGGTAGACATCATGAACCATCGGCTTCGCGAGGAGTTTGTGCACCTGTACGAGCAGCCGCTGTTGGACGAGCTGCTGCTGCAGCTGCGCCTGCGGTTCCCCAAGACGCAGTTCAACGACGTGCCGAAGCTCGGGGACCTCGACCTGAAGGTGGTGCTGGACAGTCCCTACTTCTTCAATTGATCGGGCTGGTGTCATGTCGTGGCGGCGCTAGCGATGAAAGCGGCTAGAGGGAATGATGAAGTAGACGGCGCTGCTTTGGTGCGAAGGATGGGAAGTGGGTGTAATCTATCAAGACAAATGTGAACGAACCTTCGTTCTCCTCCACTTCTCGTTTAGAGTATACTATGTCTTCAATGTCTACGATTTCTACGATATATGTTGACAACATCTTTGACAACTTACATCGGCAATGATCATCGAGTCTCTATTTGATAAATGCACGCGACTGTGTTAGTGAATGGCATCTGTCAATTCGATGCCTCACACCAGAAACCCGGCGGACTGCGTGGCCTCGCTCTCGGATGTCTTCCGCTCGCGCTCGCCGTCCCCACCGCCGCATCCTGCGCGTCGAATTGGGTTGGCGGCCGCGAGAGGCAGCGACTCACAGCCCGTGAGCGACGACCGGCGGTGCTCCAGCCAGCCCTCGAGGCTCAGCCGGCCGTGCAGGCGCCGCTCGCCTATCCGCAGCTTGTCCTCGACGGCCGGGTCGTCCAGTTCGAGGAACACGCCAATCGTGCCCAGCACCTTGCACGCCATGACGCCGTGGAACGGCACGCGCTGCTCGCGGAAGTGGCGCGCGCGGTAGCACCCGCGCAGAGTGCTCAACAAGTCTCGCATCATGGCGGAGAGGGCCCGCGCACGCGTCGCGAGCACCCGCGAGGACTGATTGAACAGCGTTTTGCGCGGGAACGGGGTGGCTCGCAGCACGCCCGCGAGCGACCAGAACGGGCACGACCCGAGCGCACACCAGCACGCGTCCTGGTCGTTCGCGTCCGTCAGGGCCAGCAGCCGCGCGTACAGCGCCCGGCACTGCGAGTAGGTGCGCGTGACCTCGTGGGCGATGGGCACCGCGTCGCTACCATCAACTTCGGGGTTGCCTTCGATGTCGTCGTCATCGAGGTTGTCTTCCAACTCCCACCAGCCACGCGCGTAGCTGCCGTTGAGCTCGCTTAGGTAGTGGTGCGCCTTCGTCCGGCGCATTCGGAGGGGACGGAGACCGAACACGTAGCGCGTTGAGGTCGTTGGTGGCGCGTTAGGGCCGGTGGCATCCTGGTTGGTGGCCTTGGACTCGATGCGGACGACTTGGACGTCGATCTGACGCAGCAGCAGCGTCTTCATGGCTCGGTCTTTCGCTCCACCGAGTGGCTGCAGCAACGCTTTGCCGGCTAATTAGTTGGATGGCCGGACGAGACGACGCAGGTTGGACAGAGAGAGAGAAACCCAAACTGACGAGCCTGGAGCACTGCGAGGCTGGTGGCGGCGAGGAGCGGAGCCAATCCGCCGGCGACTTGCTGCGCGCGAAAGTGTGTTGCTAACGCCTCAATGCTCCGACGGGGTCTCAAAGACGCGCCAACGACACACGCCCGAGATGAATACCGGACTGCCCAACGTTGAACGCTGCGCCTTCTCCTGTCCGTTCCCCGGCGGCTGTTGCTCAGAGATGCGGCAGTGTATACAGAAAGGTCTCGGCCATGAGTGCACATGTGGCTCGTAACCCGAGTCATCGCGAAATGTTTTCGACGATGATGGCTAAAGGGCGAGGGGAAGCGAGGCAGTTGGCGATGCGCCGTGATGCGAGTGGGCCAGCGCACGTGGTTGCCGTCAGGGCAAGGTGTCCGAGAGCACATGGAGGGAAGAGGGCTGGCGAATGCTCCACGACGAAGATGGGGTCGACACTGAGACCAAATCAACTGGTGGGTCAACGAGATCCAGCCGCTGTCAAATCCGTTTGCCAATAGGAACTTCAGCATGTTTTCGGCGCTCGAGAAACGCGCGAGGCAAGAGCTGTCGTGCTTCATGCTCACACAATCGGCGCGATGAAGTAACACGGCGCCTCAACGGCAGCTCCTGTCGGCGCGGCTGGAGAACGAAGACACGCGTTGAGACAGCTCGAACTTGCACTCGCTCACAGTGAGCACTTCCGTGAAGTCTTGAAGGGAAACGGGCTCTATCCTATCCGATACGCTCTTGGCCAAGCTACGAAGTGCACGAAGTGCATGAGAAAATGAAAGGCACAAGCCACGCGTCTTGTTACCAACCGACTGCGGAAACGAGCGCTAAGGAGAGGCCACAGTGCGGGTGTGCTTGCTCACAGTGCTAGCTGCGGAAGGAGCAAGTGATAGCCGTTTGACTCCGGCGGCTCTTAGCGCAAGCAGCTGCGCATTTGCATGAAGTCGGTGGCGGACCGCGTCTCAAGCTTCGGGTTCCTGTCATTGTTGCATCCCCTGCGCTGCTTTGGCGCCCACGCGGCGTCTCAATACCGGTAGCCGGACGTCCAACCATTGGAGGTGGCAGCACGAATGAGCAAACGCTCCTTTGCTCCGGCTTGCTGCACGTTTCGAGCCGATTTCGATGGGGAACGAGTTCCCGAACATGCGACCGACTGACTCCCCACTATGTCCACCCTTCACTGGTAGAATGGGCAAACACATCCACGATGTGCCGCATTGGGTGACGAATCTGATTGGTCAGGCGCGTTCGCAACTCCAACAAGGCGAGGCATCAAGAACGCGGACCTTCAATGCGCATGCTGCCTCCTGTGCCGATCCGAACGCATTCGGTCGTTCGCGCATGGCACTTGCCCTCCTCACAGCCACTGTGTTTGAGCAATGAGCTAGCCTGCCGGACTCTTGCCAGCAAATCCACCATCATCAGTATACTGCTGTCTCTGGACGCTTCGTCGATCCACCAACTAATGGATAGTGCCCCTCGTCATTCGCACCAATGCGACACCATGAATGAGCCACTGTAATCTCTCGACCGCTGCACCACCGCAAACGGTCCACCGTGCGTCCGACCACCGCACGCCGTGCGATCCACCACGACACCATGACAAGAGGCGAACACGCCCCTCGTGGACATGCGACAGTCACCAACTTCATGCCGGCAATCGATTGAGCGCGTTGGGCATCTCCACTGGCTGCTTGGATCCAGATCCAGACTCAGACGCGGTGAGTTGGCTGGTTGGCACCACAAACCTCGCCCCGGCAGTATCCGCCCACCAAATGCGCAACACCGGCCGATTCACCTTCTTCTTCGTATACAGCGCGTGCTCTGATCCTGGATGGTCCTCCTCCAACCTGTTTGGACTGCGCATCTTCAATTATCCAGTGCATTTGACGCTGGCGCTCCACTGACGCGACGCCGCGGCGCGCAACCACTGGACGGCGGGGCCGCAAGAGTCCAGAGCACTGAACCACTCGCCTCCCTTTCCCGCCACCTTGAAGTTGTCTGACTGCCACGTCGCCCGTGTCGCGAATTCTGGTGATCTAATTGGTTCCCTTGTGCGCGTCACAACCAAGCGTCAACTGAAACCCGTCATTCGCCCATATCCATTATCAACTCGCGCATTATCAATTATCAAGATGTATTATCAGCTTTATTTGTAGCAGTGTGAGATGTAGAATAACTAAATATACTTGTATTATATATTAACAAAGGTAATATTCCGATTGTGCAATTCGTCGAGTGGCCAGTCCGGTGTCACAGCCGCGTCGGTTCGAGGATCGAGTGGTTTTCAGCACCGGAACCGACCGGCTCAGCTTGCTTGTCCGTCGTGGCAGCATACAATTACCAAGTCAAACCCTCCGCATGGATGCGCCACCCCGCCCAGCAAGCGATCAACTGACGGGCAGGTGAGTTATACTGAATCATTGATATACCTCTTCGATCAGCCCCCCCCCCTCTTCCGTCAACAAGGAGCTAGCAAGCTCCGCCCCATCGCGACGCCTCCCGGCTATGGCCCCTCCACCCGTCCAGTCGGACGCGCGGCCAGCCGACGGATGTCCGCGGCTCTCCCCACTCTGCAACGCGCCGCCACCCGCCCACATCGACTACTCCAACCACTCGCCAGCTTCGGATCGATGGCTCGGTGTCGCTTGCTCAAGCCGCTGCTCGCGCTGGTTGCGGCCTTGGCCGTGGCGCTCGTGGCCGCTGCGGACAGCGCGACCAACGCGACGGCGACCGTGGTGATCTGTCCGTCGTCGCAGACGTACGACGCGTCGCTGGACAAGTGCGTCGACGCGGTCTCGTGCCCATCGTCCCAGTACTACGATGCAGCGCTGGACAAGTGCGTGGACTTTGAGAGCCGCGGCGCCAAGGCAGGCGAGGACCACAGCGCCGAGCTCGACTCGGGCAACACGGCCTGGATGCTGTCCGCCAGCGCTATGGTCATGATCATGACGCCCGGCATGTCCTTCTTCTACGCGGGCCTCGCGGGCGATGAGATGGCGTCCAACACCATCATGATGTCCTTTGTCAGCATCGCCGTCGTATCCATCCAGTACTTCGCCTTCGGCTACTCAGCCACCTTCAGCTCGGACGGCATCTTCGGCTGGGCCGGCTACCACGACGTCGGCCAGGTGCCCAGCGGCACGTACGGCCAAGGCATCCCGCACTGCGTCTACGCGCTGTACATGACGCAGTTCGCCATGATCACGCCCGCGATGCTCAGCGGCGGCATCGTCGGCCGCATGAAGTTCGGCGCCTTCCTGCTCTTCGTGCTGCTCTGGACGTCCACGGTCTACGACCCGCTTGCGCGCTGGATGTGGGCACTCAAGCTCGACGAAAGCTGGGCCATCACGGCGCTCGGGTGGGAAGGCAAGCTCGGCAGTCTCGACTTCGCCGGCGGCACCGTGATCCACGTGTCCAGCGGCTGCGGGTCGCTCGTGGCGGCTCTGGTCGTCGGCAAGCGGTACAACCACGGCGAGCCCGTGCGGCCGCACAACATCCCGCTCGTCATGATCGGCGCCACGCTGCTCTGGTTCGGCTGGTACGGTTTCAACGCCGGCTCGGCAGGTGCGGCCGACAAGATCGCGTCGATCGCGGCCATCAACACGCACCTCGGAGGCTGCGCGGGGTTCCTCACGTGGATCGCGATCGAGTACGCCGTCTCCCGCAAGTTCGACCCGTGCGGCGCCGCAAGCGGAGCGCTCGGTGGTCTCGTGGGCATCACTCCTGGCTGTGGCTACGTCCACCCGTGGGCAGCCGTGCTGTTCGGCATCGTGGGCTCGACGACAGCGTTCTGGGCCATCCAGCTCAAGAACAAGCTCCGCTACGACGACACGCTCGACTCATTCGCGCTCCACGCGTGTGCCGGCTTCATGGGCGGCATCATGACGGGTCTGTTCGCCACGAACGAAGTGAACCCGAACATTGAGGGTGGCGCCTTCTACGGCCACCCGGAGCTGCTGTGGCACCAGCTCGTGTCGCTTGTGGTCGCCGCAGCGTACTCATCGGTCGTGACCTTCATCTTGCTCATGCTGCTCAAGTACACGGTCGGCCTGCGCGTGGACGAGGAGAAGGAGGTGCGCGGCATCGATATCTCGTACCACGGCGGCCTCGCGTACGACTACAGTGCGCATGGGCCCAATATGAACGGCTCGCCCAACTTCAAGGCCGCCAACCCGCCCGAGGGCGGCTTCGAGTCGCTCATGACGCCCATGGACGTCGGCAACAACACGTCGGTCGAGACGACCGTCACCAACGTATAGCACGTGGGTGGCCAGCACATTTGCATTTTGATTGCCCTGCATGTATCACCACGAGAGCCGAGAGAATAACTTCGGTCACACATCATACAGAACGCCACGGGAGGCAAACTTCCACCCACACGCTGCTTCACATTTGTGCTTTCACGACTTGCAGTCGTCACTCACCCTCTCACTGGCAGTCAAGCACGACGCGGCCGCTGATCTTGCCCTCCTTCATGCGATCGAACACGCTCGGCAGACTCTCTAGCGACTCCACAGTGTATGAGGTCGACACGTCACCGCGCGCAGCAATCTTCAGCGCCTCAACGGCGTCCTGGCGGTTCCCCACGTACGTGCCGACGATGCGCTGCGATCCCTGGATGGCCTTGTTGACGTCGATGGGCAGGATCGGGTCCGCAGGCACGCCCACGACCACGATCGTGCCGTGCGACCGCAGGTAGTCCTGCACGCCGAAGTACGGGTCTCCGCCGGCGGCGACGACCACGACGCCGTGCGCTCCCTTGCCGCCCGTGAACTCGCGCACCTTCTCGATGATGTTGCCGTCTTTGAAGTCGATGAAGTGCTGCACGCCGTACGACTCGACCAGCTTGCGCTTCTCCGCTCCAGAGTCGATGGCGATCACGCTGTAGCCCATGGCAATAGCGTACTGGCAGGCCAAGTGGCCGAGACCACCGCCAGCACCGGGGATGACGACGGTCTCACCGCAGACGCCGCCGAACTCCTTGAGCGCCTTGAAGACGGTCACACCGGCGCACAGCAGTGGCGCAGCTACGGGCATGTCGACTTTCGAGGGGATCGGCGTCACGTGGCTCGCGTACGAGACGACCCACTGCTGGAACGTGCCGTTGCACGTCATGCCGTGCACCTGCTGGTCCTCGCACGTCGACTCGCGGCTCTGGCGGCAGTCCTCGCAACCGAGACACGAGTACGCCGTCCACTTGACGCCCACGGCGTCACCCACCTGCAGCCGCGTCTTCGAGTCCTTCCCGATGGCCGCAATGTAGCCCGTTCCTTCGTGGCCACCAACGAGCGGCAGTGGCAGTGGCATGGGGATGTCGCCCGCCCAGATGTGCAGGTCCGTGTGGCACACACCAGTGTACGCGAGGCGCACGAGCACCTCACCAGGCTTGAGCTCGTCCGGCTGCACGACGGGCCAGTCGGTGCGCACCTCTAGCGGTGCGCCGGTCTGCGCGATGACGACGGCCTTCTGTGTCTTGGGGATGTTGTAGTGGGTCTGCGAGGCGACGGCGGACGGCATGGCGGCTTGGGCTCTTCACTTGGTGGCGCGTCGAGCGGGGGAATCCAGGAATGGCAGCCGTCGACGCGCGTCGGGGCCCGAGCCGCGGGATCGACAGACGAGGAGAAGAGGCCGGGAGCGGGCCCCATCCTGGATGCTGTGCGTGCGTGGTGGATCTCCAGCCGGCTGAGTTGGTCCCCTCCCGTCCCGCCGGCCCGGGCTCTTGCTCCCGCCCATGCCAATCACGTGCGTCATGCGGTTGTAAAGCGGGTGGCGTGGACGCCCCTCTTCCTCCTCCTCTTCCTGTCGGCCCAGGTCATGGTTGAAGCCCCTTACTCGGCGCATCATTGAGGGGAACGCGGCAGCACGTGCGCCGACTGTCGGCCATGCGGGCATTCCGGAGCCCGCACTATGTCTGCGTCGCCCTCGGCTATGCGCTCCCGCAGACCGGACATGGACACCCTGATGCTTCAGTTCATGCACACACACGCATTGCCATTGATCTCTCAGTCTCTCGGTCTCTCAGTCTCTCGGTCTCTCGGTCTCTCAGTCTCTCGGTCTCTCTCCTAGGCGCAGTCGAGCACGACGCGGCCGCGCAGCTGGCCGGCCTCCATGCGCTCGAAGACGCTCGGCAGTGCCTCGAGCGCCTCAACCGAGTAGGCCGTGCCCACGTCGCCCGCGGCCGCGAGCTGCAGCGCCTCGATGGCGTCCTGCCGGTTGCCCACGCACGAACCGATGATGCGCTGCGCGTTGAGCACCGTGCCGAAGACCTCGGCCGTGATGGTCGCGCCTGTGGGCACGCCCACGAGTACCACCGTGCCGTGCGGCCGCAGGAACTGCTGCGCGTCCTTGTACGGGTTGCCTCCGCCCGCGACGACCACGACGCCGTGCGCTCCCTTGCCGCCCGTGAACTCGCGCACCTTCTCGATGATGTTGCCGTCTTTGAAGTCGATGAAGTGCTGCACGCCGTACGACTCGACCAGCTTGCGCTTCTCCGCGCCAGAGTCGATGGCGATCACGCTGTAGCCCATGGCGCGCGCGTACTGGCAGGCCAAGTGGCCGAGACCACCGCCAGCACCGGGGATGACAACGGTCTCACCGCAGACGCCGCCGAACTCCTTGAGCGCCTTGTACACCGTGACGCCCGCGCACAGGATCGGAGCGGCCGCTGACATGGACACGGCGTCGGGAATGGGCGTCACGTGGTCCGCGAACGAGACACACCACTGCTGGAACGAGCCGTCCACCGTGTAGCCGTGCACGGCCTGCTCGGCGCACGTCGACTCGTGGCCCTTGCGGCAGTCCTCGCAGCCGAGACACGAGTTGGCGAGCCACTTGACGCCCACGGCGTCGCCCACCTTGAGCTGCGTCTGCGTGTGCTGGCCAATCGCCGCGACGTAGCCCGTGCCCTCGTGGCCGCCGACGAGCGGCAGCTTGGTCGGCAGCGGCCAGTCCCCCATCCACGCGTGCAGGTCCGAGTGGCACACGCCCGTGTAGGCCAGGCGTACCAACACCTCGCCGGGCTTGAGCTCGTCCGGCTGCACCACGGGCCAGTCTGTGCGCAGTTGCAGCGGCGCGCCGTGCTTCTCCATCACGATGGCCTTCTGCGTCTTGGGAATGTCGTAGTGCGACTGAGACTTGGCCGAGAAGGCTCGCGCGCCGCTCGAGCAGTGAACGCAGGCGCAGCCCAGCGGGTGGTGACTCGAGCAGTTGCCGCAGCGGCAGCGGGCCGAGTGCGTGGTCGCGACAGCCTTGGACCCCGTCATGCGCAGCGTCGAGAAGGCGGTCGAGCGCGAAGCCGGCGCGTGGAGGCGGGATACGACGCGGAGCATGGTGCGGGTCGAGGAGGGAGAGAGGAAGCTTGCTTGGGGTGCGTCTGAGGTCGCGGAATGGAGAATGAGCGCTGCTGGACGAGGCGGTTAGCCGCTTCTCCGCGTCACAAGACCTGCGAGCACTGGCAGACCCATGGCAACGCTCCTTTATCCCCGTGGACTGCCACAGGATCCCCCCTAGACTTGCACTCGCATGCGTTCTGGTCCAAGACCTGGAGGCGACCGAGGGCATGGAAGCCCCAGCAGCCTTGGAAGAACGTCTTTCAGGTTGGCAGAACAGCACGCCACGAGCGGATCGTGTAAGCAGCAAAGTCGAGTAAGCACGGCGGACTTGCGGCTCCTTGAAGTCCAGGTCCAGGGCTTCAACTCCCCGCCTAACGTATTCTTCCGTCCTCCATAGTGATCATTCCGCCGGTTGAAGTCGCAGCCCCGCGGCAAGTGACCTGAGAGTTGATGCAAATCCCGTCGAGGCATCCACCAAGCAACGATGACCGGCGTTCAGACACTGCCTGGGCCTTGAGCTGCAGCACGAGACGCCTCACCAAGGCAGGGAACGCCCAGGCAGCACGAGGGAATGAAGCCGCTGCAGCTTGGTGATGCCATGCAGTGGTCATGCCCATGGCAAGTTCAACCCGCCAGCTTCAACTTGATACGAGAAGCCAGAGCGCTTCCTCCTCTACGATATGATCACCTGCGTAAATGTGTTCCTTCACTATCAATTTTCTACTATGCGTAGTCGGCATGAATCAATTAGGTATGATTACCTGTTATAAATGATATTAATTGGTGAAGTAGCTACTGGTGAGATCTCCGCACATGCGTCAGCTTCGTGGTGGGATCACCAACCCGCGGCCAATGGCAGTGTCATGGGCGTCCGCGCAGGGTGCCAAGCGCGGGCAGCACGAGCGCGTCCATGACGAGCCGCAGGGCGTCGGCGGTGGCCCTGAGCGGCAGCAGCGAGAAGAGTGCGCGGTGTGGCGCGAAGAGCAGGAAGGCGGCCAGGTCTCGCCGGCGAGCCAGCCGCCCAGGCAGCAGCGGGTAGTAGTCGCCGAAGTTGCTGCACACAGCGCCGTCGACCACGAACGAGCCCGCCATAGTGTACAGCGTCAGCGCGGCCTCCCGCCTGCGCGTGATCTCTATCCGCGTCACTCGTGCGCGCTGCAGCCGGCCAGTCGGCTCGCTTGTGGCGGCTGTGTTGCTGTCTACAGCGACGAAGACCACGTCGTTGACCGCGAGTGAACGCGCGGGCTTTTGCGGTAGCGTCCAGAGACTCCATGCGTCTTTAGATGGGAGCTGGAGGTCGTCGTAGTAGATGAGGTGGTCGGGTGTCAGCTCCAGCGGTAGCACCTGGCCCTGAGCACAGCAAGACACGAGCCTTGTTACCGCGAAGCAGCGCTTGTCAGTACGAGATGATGCACGCACGTACGCGGTCACTCAGTTCGTGGTGGACACGCATGAACACGTTGCCGCCTCGAGGATCGAGATCGAGGCTGTCCACATCCATTTCAGCAGCCAGGAGCGGCTGCTTGGCGTCGTGCGGGATGTAATATACGCGCGAGAAGACCAACCGCCCGCCGTCGTCCAGTGCCAGCACCGACTCGCCCACGCGCACGCTGCCGATCGAGACCTGTCCGCGACCTTGCACCACCACTCGCGCCGACTCGGGGAAGCAGCTCGCTGTGCACCACATTGTTGCTGGTGAGTTCACGCCGGGAGGAGTTGGAAGAGTGTAGTGACTCACTGTCGTCGAGGATCGTGTAGTCAAGGTCGGCGTCGCAGAACGCGCCCGTTTTGCCATCATCGCACAGACACGCCCCTCCCTGCGTGCACACTCCAACACCCGAGCATATCGCGCCGTCGCGCTCGCATAACACTGCAGCACCACACCACGCGCAGACATGGTGAGTAGTCGATCAAATGGCATCGTTCTTCCCCACGACCAAACGTACTGGCGTCACCGCTGCGGTACACTTCGTCAGCCTTCTGCGACCCGATGTTGCCGGCGATGAGCACCAGCACGGGCACGCGCGTGGCGTTGATGTATCGCTGGTCGACCGTGCAGAGCCCGCAGCCATCGGGGTACAGCGTGACAGTCGATACGCTGCTGTCGCTGGCGCGCATCACAGTCTTGAGCACCGGCACAGGGGGGGTCTCGACCTCAGTGTCGCACACGCCGATGGCCTGGCCGCTCAGACTCGTGCCGTTGTTAGTCGTGACACACGTGGGTCCGCAGTAGTAAGCGCGCGTCACGTTGCGGTAGAACGGCACGACCGCGTGGCCCCACTTGCCCGCGCTGACCATGCGCGTGCTGCTCGTGCCGCCCAAGGTCGCCGCGCTCACTTGGCTCCACTCCGCCGTTGACACGCCGGACGCGTCCGAGCTCGCGGGTACCCATGTGGCGCCGTCACGGGAGAACCACGCGTCCGCGAAGGAGTGCATCTTGGCGATGCCGTTGCCGATGACGCTGCCACCGAGGATCCAGAGCCGCGCGCCGAGCTGAACGTCGCCCGACGTCCTCGAGTCGAACGACACGAGCGGGAACCACGCGCGCGCAGACCAGGACGCTGCGTCCGTCAGCTGGACCCAGTTCTCGTCCGCGTCCATGCGCCAGACGTCGTTCAAGGCGCCGGAATCGCGCCATCCGCCCATGACAAACAGGTACGAGACGCGAGATTCATCACCCAACGTCGAGTTGGTCACGACCTCGTGGGCTGTGCAGCCCATCGCAGCTCGTGCGGACCATGGCGCGTTGGGCAGTCGCATCCAGCCGAGCGTCGAGCTGCTCCTGGCGACGACGGAGCGCGTGGCCCACACCTGGTTATTGATCGGGCTGCCGCCTAGTACAAACAACCGGTCGTCGAACACCGCGGTGCAATGGTAGCCACGTCCAGTCCACTTGACGCTCGCCTCGTCCACCTGTTCCCAGCTTTCTACGCTCCACGGACGCGGTTAGCGCGTCGCCGTCGCCATCGCTGGAGTCGCTGCACGAACCTCCGTCGGTGGAGACCCAGACGTCGTTGGACGGCTCGGGCGTGAAGCCTCCGAGCAGCACGAGCCGCTCACGAGAGTCGCTGGCGTCTGTGAATGCAAGCAGCGAGTGTCCGAAGCGCCGACGGAATGGTGCCTCCTCGAGCACCTCGCGCCAGGTTGCGCCGTCGTACGAGGTCAGGACGTCCGCGCGCGAGGTCGTGTACTCGAGCCGCGATGAGTAGTACGGCGGGGAGACGCCGCCCACGACCCACAGGCGGCCTGCGAATGCCGCTGCCGCGTGTGCTGTCCACGGACACGAAAACAATCGGTTGAGACGGAGGGTGAAGCGTGGAGGAAGGTGGGGAGCGACGCACAGTCGCGGGAGAAGCTGAGCTGCGAGAGCTGCGACCAGCGAGCGAGCGCGCTCTGCTCGTCCGCCGTCGCGTTGCACTCGAGTCCGAGCGCAGTAGCGGCGTGGAGCAGCAGCAGCAGCAGCAGCAGCAGGAGCGGTGGCATCGGCGAGGATTCCAGCGCCATGTTGCTTGGCGTCGTATTAGCGTCGCTTCGAGATCAGCCATCACCAGGAATAATTGATTCTCGATGGGGCTGCATGAGGGAATGATTTGCAGTAATTGAAGAATAGAGGATGCGGATTGGTGGAAAAGAGGGTGAGGAACCGGAAGCGGACCAATCACACGACGCTGTTGGTCCTTGAAGTGGCCAGCTTTGACCAGCACACAAAGAGACCGAGATGCCCAGACTGCATGTGCCTCGACTGATGCGAGTATAAGCTCTAGCGGTGGTGAGCGACGGCACTGGAGCCTGCATGGACGCTTTGATACTGTGGACGGTCGATGAGGATTCGATGAGTAGTGAACGAGGCGGCAGCCCGAGCTTCTGGCCGCGAGTGGTGGCCGCTGTATTGCTCGAGGCGTGGCTGCCACCAGTTACGGTCTGTCTACATCCGCTCGCGCCTTCTCCCCGCCACCGACTTGCTCTCGCGTCGTCTACTTCTTGGCGTTGTACGCCAGACTCTTCTGGTTGAGCGGGTTCTCCGGCGACTTCCGCCACTGCGCAGAACACAAGCAACGCAACACTACGTTAGTCTAATGCCCTCGGTCACCATCACAACAGCAGCGAGCAGAGTCGACGCACGCACCATCTCGCTCAGCCTCTGCTTGTACTGCGACAGCTTCAGGCCCGGGTAGTCCTCCTTGAGCTGCGGCATCATAACCTCCTCGAAGGCCTTGTACGCCGCCTTGGCGCGGCGCTCCGGGTGGCGCTCTCCCTCGGCATCGCCGCCCACGGTCAGCACGTCCAGCGCCGCCTCAATGCTGCGCGCCTCATCGCCGCCCTCCACCGCGCGGTTGCGGTTCTCCGTGAAGTTGGTGCTGAACTGGATCTCCTTCTTGCCGGGCGTGCGCGAGGCGGCGGCGCGGCGCTCCTCCTCCTCGCGCATGGCGGCCAGCTGCACCTGCGTCATCTTGCCGCTCGCCGAAGCCGAAGCCGCAGACGCGGACGCGGCGCGCGAGCCCTTGTTGCTCTTCTTGACGACGGGCTTGAGCGCCTCCTCCCACGGCCGCGCGGCCGGCGCCTTGTCCTTCTTGAGCTTGCGGATCGACGCCTTGTCCTCCTGCAGCGCGTGCTCCTCCAGCGCTTGCATCTTCTTGAGCTCCGCCTTGCGCGCCTCGGCCTCGGCGCGCTTGGCCTCCTGCTCGGCGCGCCGCTGGTCTGCGCGGTTGTTGGCGCCTTGCGACCACTCGGTCGCCTCGGCCTCGGCCGCGCGCGCCGCCGCCTGCGCGTCCTTGGCCGACTTGGCCGCCGCCTTGCGCGCGTTCGCCGCCTCCACCTTGGTGTTGCCTCCGCCGCCGCTGCCGCCCTTGCGCGCCATCGTGCTCTTCTCCCTCGCTCTTCTCCACGCGCGGGGTTGTGTTCTGCTCCGATCAGTGGCCGAGGAGGCGCGTGCCTTCCGTCCTATCACGAGTCTCACTCTCACGGGACGGAAGATTGACGGACGGGGTGCCGCGTTTTGTGTACCCAGTGTAACCTAATGTAACCTTTGGTTATGTACCCTCGTTCGCGATTACGAGTAACCCTGTTGGGGTACGCGATGTGTACCCCACCAGCGTCAAGCACATTGGCGTCGGTTGGAAGGTGATCAGGACGCTGAAGACCGGCGGCGGCATGTCCGAGGCGTACGGCAAGACGTTGGGCGGCAAGCTGCAGCTCAAGGGCGGGCTGTCGCTAAAGTGAGCGCTCCGTGCACCCCCGTTCCCTCTCTCTGTTCCATCTAACCGCGTGGTCGGTCCTCCTATGACAGGCCGACGAAGCACAAGAAGAAGAAGAAGACCAAGAAGCGCGAGCGGGAGGAGGACGACGACAAGCAGGCGCCGCAACCGGCGTTCGAACTGGTCAAGCGCAAGGGCAGCGGCCGCATCCTGTCGTCAGGCACGACGCTCATGGGTCAGGTGGACGCCAAGTTCCTGCAGGAGCTGAGCGTGGGCGACGCCATCATCATCCAGCACCCGACCTCGCTCGTCGAGGAGACGCGCATCGTGCGCATGGTGCTGAGCGACGTGTCGGCCGCCATCAGCTCGCCGTTCAGCTCGGACCTGGTCTCCTCCACGGCCTTCTACTACATCAAGGCGCCGCCGGAGGAGGAGGACACGTCGCGGAAGGAGGCGAGTAAGAAGCAGAAGAAGGCGGCGGACGAGGCCCTGGCGTTCGGGACCTACGCGGGCGGCACGGAGGCCGGCAGCCAGTTCACCTACCGTGTCAAGAAGAGCGGCGCGTACGGCGGCTACGCGATCGTCAAGGAGGTGCGTGCGCATCGTGTTCATGTCGTCTGAGTGCTGGTTGATTTCGATACTGACGTTCATGGTGGTGCGATCTGTCGATGATGCAGAGCTCCGAGGCCGATATGAGCCGCGAGGAGTTGCTTGACATGCGATCCAAGAGGAAAGGCGACCGGCACTGCATGTAGACCGCGATGAAATGTATCACCGGCACTTGGAGTCGTCTCTGTTGCGGGGCTGGTCTCAGTACAGGATGCGGGTCTCGAACCCTTGGTCGACAGCGCCATCTGCGCCACTCGCGGGTCGCTGCCGGTCCCACTCGTCGTAAGCAGCGATGTTGTCGCTGATGGACTTGCGGTGGGCGTCGGTCTGGGCGTGAGCAAGCGCCTGAACAAACATCTCTCGCGCCTCCGTGTACCGCTTGTCGCGACATCGACAGACACCCAGGTTGTTCAGCACAAGGGGCTGGTCCGGATGGTCGATAGCTAACTGCTCGTATGCCTTGCATGCCTCGGGGACGACTGAGTTGCCGCCGAGGGCGATATACGTGCGCAGCCGAAACAGCTTGGCCTTGACCGACGACGTCGGCGCGTTGATGAACGAGCGCTCGAACAGCGGTCTGCACACTTCCCAATTGTGCTTGCAGTCTCCACGTTGATTGAGCATGGTTGCCAGGGTATCCAGTTCCCGCCAGTCGAAAGGATCCACCCTGTCGGTGTCAAACCATTTCAGTTAGCGGCAGGTCATGCAGCAAGAGCGGACTCAAAGGCAAACGTACTGGAGCTCGTAATTCAGGAGTGTCTCCTCCGTGCGCCAGGAGTTCATGAGCTGCGTCGAAATGCAGAGCAGCGTGGAGGCAGGAAGCACGATCAGTACCCATCGATGAAGGCCACCATTTCTGGCTCGAGCAGCAGGGATGGGAGTGATTTGAATCCCATGTCGTGCAGCCAACGTTGCTTGTGCCGTAGTCGACTCAGGGTACTCTCGATCGTCGATATCGGCATTCCCTTCAGCGCCAAAGCGGTTGCAACTGCCGGGAAATAGCCATCTCGACAGAACAGCACCACCATAAGGCACAAGCGTGATGGATCCCAGGTACGCGTAGCGGTCGGAGGCGCCTGCAACGATTCCGTGCTGGATTAGCCCACACACAGGCAGCAGCGTGAGTCCGAAGTACGCGAGCGCAAACGCGTGTTGTGGAGTGTTGATGGACGGGTGGCACCGGTAGAGCGCCGCCCACATCACCAGACCGAGCGTCACGATTGGGAGGAGATTGTCGGCTCTCCACATGTCCGCATATTGCGCCTCCAACTGTTGATAGTGGGGGCGAAGCTTCGCCGGCCACAACACCAGTCTTACGACATCCACCGGCGTGCCCAACGCCTTGACAGTGCGCTCGTTCATCGTCATGACAAGCGCATCGGCGTCTTGATGGGCTCCGTGGCGGTTGAACAAGATCGTGACGAGCGCGAACGCCGTGAAGACTATCGCGATTGGAAGCTTGCGCACTGCATATGGGAATAACCGTTGCAATCGTGAGGAGGGAAGCACTTGAGTCGGAGCACGCGTAGCGCCGATGGCGCTGCTGGGTTTATGCGTCGATGTCGAAGTCACAGTGCTTGCTTTCAGCAGCAGCAGCAGATCGATCAACACGAACGCCGCGGGGGTGAAGATCGACGCACTCTTGGACAGCACCGCACACCCGTATAGCCCTACCATTGTGCAACACAGCATTCACGGTTTACATGCACGCAGCACCTTCCAACATGAAGAGTTTGAGCGGAGTGCCTTACCAGTGACGACGAAAGCTCGCCCCCAGGTATCCGCTTCGCCGGCGACGATACTCAACACTTGATCCCGTTCACTGCAAAGACCCACGTGCTGACCTGGTCGTCGAGACCTCGATCTGTCAGCTTTATGATCAGCACGAGCCAGCGACTTGTGAATGGGCCGCAGGTAGGCGTAGATGGCGAGGTTCGCGAACAGCCCCGCGAGCGCGTAGGGCTGTCCCGAGGGCCACGCGACCACCTGGACATGCACGGGGTGCACCGCAAACATCGCTCCGCTGATCAAGCACACAGCAGTCCACTGTCGATCATCTGGTTGGGCATTACCGGCACTGGTCTTCGTGCCGAGCAAGTCGAGAAGTTCGAGTAGCATCACCGACGCTCGCGAGAGCACCGCGCACGCAGTGACGTGCAGTACCAGCGTCACCACGCGCACCCACCAGGCGTTGAGTCCGACTAGCTGGTACACGACAGCCTTGAGCATCCAGCTTAGTGGCTCGTACACGTTGATGCGACCCGTGGTCCACATGACCCGCAGGCTCTCGGCGGTCAGCGGCGCTTGGATCACGGCATTGGTGACGAAGTTCTCCTTGTCGTCCCACTGGTGGATGAACTCCCAGGCGTCCGTAGACGACGTGAGCACCAGCGGCGACGCGTAGACGGCGACCAGCAGCGCAGAGAAGGCTGCGGCGCGCTCCATCGGCGTCCGCATCTTGAGCACATGAAGTGTGGGGCTGCCGAGAAAAGTGTACCCTTTCGAAAAGATACGATCGCATTGGATTGGCTGAAAAGAAAATCGTTCTGGTTATTGATTGGAGGGAAATGACACTAATCGGCGTACCTCGCTGTAGTGCCTATCAATAACCCAGGAATGAGACCAAGAGCATCAAGATGAAGCGGTTCATGCTTCCGAGCGGCGCGAGTGTGCCGGCGCTGGGATTGGGCGTGTACAAGAGCCGCAAGGGGGCGGAGACGTATGAAGCCGTGCGCGCAGCTCTGCGGATCGGCTACCGGCACGTCGATACGGCCGAGTGGTACCGCAACGAGCTGGATGTCGGCCGCGCCGTCCGCGACTCGGGGCTGCCGCGCGCGGACGTGTTCCTGACCACCAAACTCTGGGTCTCGCACTGGGGATACGACCAAGCTCGTGCGGGAGTTCAAGCGAGCAACGAACGCCTTGGCGCCTCGTATATCGACCTGTTGCTGCTCCACGCGCCTGGAGACGCGGCCACCCGCGCCGAGACGTGGCGCGCGCTGGAGGATCTACGACAAGAGGGCGTGGTGCGCGACATTGGCGTGTCCAACTTCAGCGCCGCGCACCTGAAGAAGCTCATGGAGACCGCGCGCGTCCCGCCGGCTATCAACCAGATCGAGCTGCACCCGTGGCTCGCGCGCAAGGAGCTCGTGGGTTTATGCCGCTCGCATGGCATCCTGGTCGAGGCGTACTCGCCGCTCGCGAAAGCCACGAGGCTGGACGACCCAGTGCTCGTTCAGGTCGCAGAGGAGGTCGAGACGACGCCAGCGCAAGTGTTGGTGGCGTATGCGCTCGCCAAAGGGTATATCGCGATCCCCAAGTCTGTCAGCGCGGCGAGACTGCAAGAGAACTGGGACGCTGCCGAGCACCTGGAGTTGTCTCCGTCGGCAATCGCACGACTGGATGCGCTCGACGCCGGTATTATCACGGCATGGGATCCGATGACGACGCACGCTGTATAGTCCGCTCGCTTTTGTGATTCCTAGTCTTTCGCATTGATAAAGTCAAGGGAATGCATCCTGTACTCCGAGGCTCCAGGCTCGACCGGTAAGTAGATCCCCAATGTTGCATTGCCTGGACAGTATTGCTCGTCCACTAGCAAACCATTGTCCCAGTCATCACGACGGCATAGCTCCAGTCGTGAACATCCACTCCTTGTCAGTCCGATCACTGCGAACCCTCCACGTCAAGTGGACATGTGAACTGTTCGTTGCTGAAATCCATTGGCGCCATGCGCCATCACGGGGACCTACGCGGCGGACGTCCAGGCGACCAACATGTGCAGGTGGAGAAGGCAGCAGACGACGACAGTCCGATTCGCTTGGTGACGTCCTATTTGCAGCGTCTTGTTGTTGCGAACGCTGCAATCCACCATAATCGGCAAGGGGGCTGCTTCAACCATTCAGAATGTAACCAATTCTTGTGGCGAGCAGAGACACCGGACAATTTGTCCCCCAGGGGTACGCTCGCGTAACCATCGGTTCAGGTGGTTCACAGCGGTCCCGTCGCATGCTGTGCGAATCTGACCAATCATCAACTGCTAAACCGGTTACGTGGCTGTCAACGTCCTCGATCAAGTTCACGCCTCTTGAAATTAGCTGCTGAAACACGCAAACCACGCACTCTCCATTTACTTGTACAACGCCATCCAGTACAAGCGTACCCATCATTTCTGTCCAATTGACGCTGGCCAGCACCGGCACAAATCCTCCAATACCGTACCCAAACCGGTACATAGGTTACGGCTACCGCGTGTTTGCGCGTCGCTTGTTTGGTCGAGCGACACCACGCCACCCAACGTCAGATCTCGAGTCGCCTCGCCCACCCGAAGCCCGCGCTCTCCCTCCGCCTCCGCCCTCCCTCCGCCTCCGCGCAGCATGTTGGCCTCGTCTCTGCGTCGCTCCCGCGCCGGCGCAAGCGCCGCCAAGCGCTTCGCGTCCGTCCAGGCGTCCGCGACCGTCCAGGCGTCGTCTCCGGCTGTGTCTCCGGTCTCGAGCGCCGACGAGAGCGCGCCGGAATCGCCGACGACCAAGGACCAGGCGTACCTGCAGCGGCCGGTGACGTACCCGCTGAACAAGGTCAAGGTGGTGCTGCTGGAGAACATCCACCCGCGCGCCGTGCAGGTATTCGAGAACGAGGGGTACACGGTGGAGACGCACAAGCGCGCACTGTCTGGCGAGGAACTTGTGCGCGTCGGCGCGGACGCCAACATCCTGGGCATCCGCTCCAAGACGCAGCTCGAGCCCGACTTCTTCAACACGATCGGGTGGCACGAGCACCGCCTGTGGGCCGTCGGCTGCTTCTGCATCGGCACCAACCAGGTGGCGCTACCGGACGCCGCGGCGCACGGCGTGCCCGTGTTCAACGCGCCGTTCTCCAACACGCGCTCGGTGGCCGAGAAGACGCTGTCGGAGATCATCGCGCTGCACCGCAAGCTCTTCCTGCGCTCCACCGAGCTGCACCAGGGCGTGTGGACCAAGTCGGCCACGGGAGCGCACGAGGTGCGCGGCACGACGCTGGGCATCGTCGGATACGGCCGCATCGGCTCGCAGATCTCGGTGCTGGCCGAGCTGCTTGGCATGAAGGTCGTCTTCTACGACCCGATCAAGTGCCTGCCGCTCGGCAACGCCAAGCAGGTGGACACGCTCGAGGAGCTGCTGGGCCTCGCGGACGCCGTCACGCTGCACGTGCCCGCCACGCCGCAGACCAAGAAGATGATCAACGCCAAGACGATCGCGCAGATGAAGGACGGCGCGCTGCTGGTCAACAACGCGCGCGGCACGGTCGTGGACATTGAGGCCGCGGCCGAGGCCATCCAAAGTGGCAAGCTCGGCGGCCTGGCCGTCGACGTCTTCCCCGTGGAGCCCGCCAAGAACGGCGAGCCGTTCGACACGCCGCTGCGCGGGCTGCCCAACGTGATCCTGACGCCGCACATCGGCGGCAGCACGGAGGAGGCGCAGGGCAACATCGCTGTCGAGGTCGCGACCAAGCTCGTGCGGTATATCAACGAGGGCACGACCACGACGTCGACCAACACGCCCGAGATCGACATGCAGCCGATCCGCAGCAACTCGCTGCGCATCCTGCACATGCACCAGAACGTGCCGGGCGTGCTCAGCAAGATCCATTCGGTGCTCTCGGACTACGGGATCAACGTGACGTCGCAGTACCTGCAGTCGGATCCGCGCCACGGGTACATTGCGCTCGAGGTGGAGCAGTTCCACGGCGAGCTCGTCAAGCGCGAGCTCGAGAAGATCAAGGAGACTATCTTCGTGCGCACGCTGATTTAGACGTCGGCTCTATTGGAGTGACGACGGATGGACGGCGTCTGCTACTAGTGATGTGTGCTGTGAGACCGGCGAGGCGCAACTTTGGGAGGGGCGACGCGTCGACGGCCTGCAGCGCGGCGTCTCCCAATAGACTCGGAAGGGAGCGAGTCCGTGCTGCAGGCCAGCGTGCGCTCGCCTGACGCTCTTTTCTCGTGTACTTCGAAGTAACTCGGAGCAAGGAGTGGTGGTTTGCTAGGAAGATGCCGTGCTGCTGGTGCTGTCGACTGACGGGGTGGGGTGGCTGGACACTTGCCGCGGCAGCAAGCGCCGCACCGCATCGATCTCCGTCACCAGTCAGGCACCTCTCCTACCAACGCCAATACACAAAACCCCGCTTCACCACCTTCTCCATGCTGTCGTCGTTCAACTCCTTGAGGCTGGTAAACAACACTTGTAAAGCGACCAGCAATTCGATACGTTAAACTGAAGTCGTACATGCAGCACGAGTGTGAATGAAGTCGTCTTGACGACAGCTTCATCCACAGGCCGGTGTCATGTATCCGTGCAACAAGAGCACCTGGTGCTCATTGCACCATCACATGAGGATCGATCACCATCACGGCACACCAAAGGTGTCGAAACAGGATCAAAGCACTGACCAAAAGCACAAGCACAACAGGATACTAATCGGACCAAAGAGAGGGAAAGAGTCGAAGGACGCCGAGGCAGCAGCAAGGCGCTCACTCCCCCGCGGCATGTGCCATTGCAGATTCTGTTACGACCGCCGTGACAGGCGCCACGCGAGGCAGGAAGCCTCCTCTCCAAGCCCGCGCCATCCGCCGAGCAGGCCGCTGGCGACGGCCTCCGCGGCAAGCATCTCCTCCTTCTTCATCTCCCGTTGATCTCTCTCGTTCGGTCTGTCCGAGTCGCTCGCGCGACATAACCCAGAGCGTGGTCACAACATGACGCGGACAAGCGCTTAGTTGTTGGCCTCGTCGTGAGCCTTGCGGAGACGAGCGAGCGTCGAGCGCACAGTGGCGGCCGACGGGGTGCTACGGGTTACAAGGAAGGCAGACATGACGGTTAATACGCTGTTCCGGAAGACTTGAGGCGATCCCAACGAGACAGGAACGTACTTGAGCAGGTAGGCGCCGCCGGCGATGACCTTGTGGCACGACTTGCACTCCCAGATGCCCGTCACGTTACGCTTGACGTTGTCCTTGCCGCAGAAGGCGCAGTTGTACTTGGCGTGCTGCGAGATCTCGATCTTCTTGACGACCTTACGCAGCGACGAGCCGTAGCGCGTGCCGTACTTACCGCAGATGCCAACCTTCTTAGTGCGCTTGCCCTGCGATTCATCACCACCAGTCGCCGGCGTTAGCACTCGGCCCTGTTCCTCCATCGCCTGTCGACCAGTCCCTGTCCTGTATCCGGCGCTGTAGCGGCCGCAGGAGGCCCGGGAGCGCCCCTCTGACGCCACCAAAGGCGGGGAACAGACCCTAAGACGCCCCCGGACACCTCGATCCAGCTCCAGCGCCGCCTCAAAGGCACAGAGATGCGGGGGAAGCAGCGCAAGCTCACCATCTTTGCCTCTTGAGATTATCCGGAGAGAAATCGACTTTGATAAGTGGAATACCCGCGCGCTCCCTCGCCACCACGGCGCCGCAATTGAATGGCCGGAGCTAGCCGCAGTCATTTCCACCAATCACAGATGCTATGTGATATTTTAGACCAATCATAGAACAAATTATGAAGATTACACCGTGTTTTGCGACGTTGGGGTTTCCGCGATCGGTTTGGACGGGGGTTGCAGTTGAACCCAAAGGGAAACGCCACTGACGCCGCCAAGGTTTCCGCCACCCCATACTGGAGCCAGCACGATTCGAGACAGGTCGCGCACAGGAAGGCCATGCCGCGATGATCGGCCGCCGCTACCGCAAGCGTGCGTCGCCTCCATGGAGACTCCAGGCGTCGACCAGCACGCTGACGGTGTGTGTATGTCTGTGTATCGACGTGGGGCAGGCGTGGTGTACGTGGATGGCATCCCGATCGAGTCGGCGGTGCTGGATGCAGGCGACTCGGGGATCAAGGGCGAGGAAAAGAGCGATCCGGCCGCCCTCGCGGCGCTCGACCCGCGTGCGGTATGTCCGTCGTCACCTATGCTATCATGTCCCGACCGCGAGACCTGATGGTTATCGTACTACACCACCGCTAGCTCTTCGACAAGTACGACGCGGACGGGTCGGGCGGCATCGACCTGGACGAGTTCACGGTGCTGCTGCGCGACCTGCACTTCCAGCTGTCGACGCCCAAGACGCTGGCGTACTTCAAGAAGTGCGACAAGCTGCGCCGCGGGTTCATCTCGTTCGAAGAGTTCCGCCTCGCGCTGTACACGTGCGACCCGAAGAACCCGAACCGGACGGGGGGCTTCGCGCCGGGCCAGTCGCTCTCGCCCAAGGACCTCTTTGACATGTTCGACCGGGACGAGCAGGGAGCGATCGACCGCGCTACCTTCATGGAGATCCTCGAGTTCCTCGGCAAGAAGATGCCGCTCGACCAGATGGAGGCCATCTTCTCCGCCCACGAAGACGTACGTGCTGCCTGTGTCGACCACCATATCAACCTCGACGGACTGATGCTGACAGATCGCACTACTTGGTTTCTCGCAGCCCGAGCTGGAAATGATGGGGTACTTCCAGTTCAAAAAGGTATGGATGACGCTCGTGGACGTCCGCGCAGAGCTTCGCAATCGCGGCGAGAAGTTCAACCGCTTGCTGCCTCGCGCTGCGCTCATGAAGAAACTCGCGCTGCTTGTAAACATTGAAGAGAAGCAGGAGGCACGAACGCTCCTGGAGGCTGAAAACGCGTTGAACGACGAACGCATTGCGAAGGAACGGCGGGACTTGGTTGCAGAGGCCCAGCTGCAGGCTCAAATGATGCTCGCCGATGCAATGGACGCGGCTGGTCAGGTGTACGTGTTCGGCAAAGGAGCATTCGACCGCCTGGACGGCGAGTCCATCGACCCAGACTTTGCAGAGTTCATGGACTACGAAGTGGTAAGGCAGCTTTGGCAGCAGCGAGTGAGGCCAGACCGAACAACTGCTGTAGTGGCCGAAGCGCTCTCCGTCCTTCAAGATGCTGCAAACATCTCGAGTAAGGCTGGAGACACAACAAATTCTCATCAAAGCCAAAGCAAAGCGAGCTCAGCAGGTTCGAAGTTCCCGTCAGCGTCCAAAATGAAGCTCGCGACTGCAGTTGAAGCATTCTCGGGGCGGCAGATTTCGCTGACGACGGCGTTTCTGTGGGGAAGGCGGATCAGTCACGTTGCTTGTGGTTCAGCAGTCGCCTACGCACTCACAGACGCTGGTGAGGCGTTTTGCTGGGGTGGAAACAAGCGGCAGTGGAGATACTTCAACGACGACGAGACATACGTGGATGATGAAGTCGACCCTCTTCGTGTCAAGGAAGCACATGGCGTGAACTCGTCGCAAAGCGTCTCGTCGCTTCCGCAAGCACAGCCATCAGACGCTTCGTCAACAGAACACCGCTCGAACCAGCAGTCACCAGGATTGAAGCGTCCGCTGACAACGCGAAGCGAAATGCTGAAGCTATTCGTCCCCTCGCAGCAAGGCGAGAATCAAAGGAAGCATGACGAGCTTGGGGTACGACGGAAGTACAAGAAAACCTTCGTCAAACCCGAGCGGCAGCTACCGACAGAGGAAGAGAAGCGCGATCGGCTACTGCTAGTAGGAAGGTTCTACGATTTGCTGCCGCCTGTTGGCAATCCTCTCGACTCAAGCTCTTCTCATACATACCACAATCTGCTCGAGACTGTCGAACCAGAGCTGAACGTCGACGACATGGCGCTTTCCCTTCAGATGCGTGGAGTCTACTTGGAGAAGCAGACCCGATTCGAGCTAATGGAGACCCTCGGGGAGTGCATCGCGCTGGAGATCGAGTGTGTTGGCCTCAAGTTTCACGAGCACATGAAGGAGCAAGACAAAGTCGCTCGTCGATTCCGCCACGACCATCGCGACAAGCAGATGATCAACGTTGCGGCCAAGACTGCAGTCATGTGGAGCACCCTCAAGATTCTACGAGAAAGTATCATCAACGCGGAACGCAGCGAGTTCCAGAAGAGCCAGGAAGAGTACATGGTCATGAAGCACAAGATCGAAGTGGAGAAGCAGAGGATCAAGCGGCAGGCGCGCGAGGGGTTTATTGACCTGCAAACAGACAGCCGCGAAGGCTCCTCGCTGGTGTATCTGAACGGTTTGACCGCTCGAGGGCCACCGAGGCAGTACCTGCGCGGAGACCAAGCGCTCAGCGACATTGCTGTTGGGTCTCGCCACGCGTTAGCCATTCTGCATTCTGGGAAGCTACTTTGTTGGGGAGTTGGCTCATTTGGCCGCCTCGGTGGCGTCCGCGTCCTAGGTTCCAACGAAGACGATCCGAACGTGTGGCATCAAGATGCCCATTCCGCCCAAGTCGTTCCGGCGCTGAAACATTTCCGCTTCCGTGCGATCGCTTGTGGTTTTGGTCACAGCCTGGCGCTGTCAACTGACGGGAAGGTGTATGTCTGGGGCTCGGCCACACATGGCAAGCTCGGTGTCGGGAAGATCGACGCGAAGGAGAGCTTCTCGCTCGCCCCAATGCTTCTGCCATCCCCACTCGGCTTAGTCGTTCGCAAAATCGCGTGCGGACCCTCCCACTCAGCACTACTGACTGCTGACGGTGTCTTGTTCGTGTGGGGAGGAGGGGATGGAGGGAAGCTCGGCCTTGGTGATGGACGCTCTGTTGGACAAGACATGATACCACGTGATGGCGGCAAGCTGCGGGTTGTCGACACTCCGACGAGAGTCATTGAGCCGTTCCAAGCGGTAGAACTTGTCGAGGTCAGCTGCGGGAGCGCGCACACCGTCGTGCTAACGGCGATTACACGAATGCAAGACGGTCGTGTGGCCGGTGGTCACGTGTACGTTGCAGGGAGCAGTCACGCTCTGGGGAAGTTCACTCCAACCTTCTCACCGGTGACTGCGGGTGCTTCAACCGGGTCAAAGATCAGTCTGATGACCAAAGTCAGCTGTGGGAACGCGCACACAGCCCTTGTGAGCTGCAATGGCGAGATGTACACGTGGGGCAACAACTCCGGCGGGTGTACGGGGCATCCAGTATCTCTGCCGACCGTCAAAGTACCCACGGTAGTGACGTGCATGCACCAGGAGCCAACGAATCTGGCAGTCACGGCTGGCGTTAAGGTAGTGCAGAGCAGCCAGAACGCGAGCTGCATCCCTGATCTCGCGCTCGGCATCGGAGCGAGCACGAGCTCGTCTGCGACAGCGATTGGGTCATCGCTGCAGTTTGCGCAGACTCAGCAAGAAGTGTGTCCGTTCTGGCAGGCAGAGCTGGTGAAGCGCAGCCGCATCTTCACTGTTCGCGTCGTGCTCGCTCAATCGTCGCGTCCAGGGTCTGCCGCCGCCAGTTCGCGGCCACTTTCGACAGCGTCACGTGTGAGGCCTCGATATGCCATTCTGATCAGCGAGTACCCGTTCAATCTGGATGAGCGCGGCAAGTACTCTCTGGCGCTAGCGAAATCGCACAGCTCGGCGCACATAACGTTCTCTCTCATCGAAGGCGAGCCACCAGAATTTGTATGGCACGTGTCGAGTGGTGGAAGTAGCAGCAGCGATGGTGGTGGTGATGGCGCGTTTGGGCGATTCGTTCGGGTACAGATGGAGAGCGACGGCTCCAGCACCATGTTGAGCCTAGCAAGGGTGGAAGTGCGCGGTGCAGCGGCCAGCGCATACGTTGGACCATGTGTGAGTGATGTGGTTTGCGGCGAAGGGGCGACGATCGCAATATGTCGAGCCATTGGATCTCCAGAAGTGTTGCGCGAGCGCTTCCAGCGTGCAATTCGAGCAGACTATGCAAACCTGTGGACTTTGCGGCAGCTCGAGACGTATCACCCGTTCGTGCTGGAGCTCGAATCGGAGCAACAAGAGGTGCATCCAATGTCGAGCCCACACTCGGACTCGGTTCTTCCGTTCTCATCAGGAAGTGAGCTTGCAGTAAAGAAGCGATGCGTCTTGTGCCGACCACGGGAGCAGTGTGTCGTCTGTGCGATCGAGGAGGCGCTGAAGAAAGCCAAGCCTTTGCCCAAAACCGAGACAGCAGCCGCAGCAGCAGTGCCAACCAGTGCCACAACCGATATGCATACAGGAAATCAGCAATCGCCGGCAAAACCTGGTGCTCGTGTCGCATCTGCTGCATCGACGAAGCGTGGAGATGTCATCACAACACCTCCTATCTCCACGACTGCTCAGAAGAAGACAAGCCGGAAAAATGCTCGAGGAAGCAGGGACCGCAACAATGCCAATCAGACATTGTCTATCTCAACCCCACTTTTTCGTGCTCGACCGACGCTCGAAGAGCAGTGCGCTCAACTGTTGGCGCTCAACACGCGGACAGAAGAAGAAGAAGCAGAAGCAAAGCGACGACTGGACCTTGAGTTGTTTGATATGGATGCGCTTGCTCGAGCCAAACAGGAAGAAGGGTCGTCAACAAAGACGACAGTCGGCAACAACGCGAGCGATCAACCGCAGCAGCCGAATGGCGGGCGCTTTGAGGGGAAGATGCTCCGGAAGCTCGCGTTCTCGGGCCTTTTTGCTAAGAAAGCTCCATCTCTCCCTTCGTGACGAGCAAACATGATTCCCCCCTGATGCGGGACCAGGACGCCGCCAAGAAGCGCGGCCGCGCCATGGTCTTCGCGCTCTACGGCACGGGCAACGCGCCGCTGCGCAAGGACAGCTTCATCAAGCTCGTGGAGCGCGCCGTCAAGGCCGGCATCCCCGTCACCGTCA
>JAADYF010000014.1:0-80137 GCA_023338175.1 Phytopythium delawarense
CGTCCTTGCCGATGAAGTGCACGGTCGTGGGCTCGTCGTCGTGCTCGTCCACCTCGATGGACGCGTCGAACTTCTGCTCGTCGATGAACACGCGGTGGCGCAGGCGCATCGCGATCTGCTTGTCCTCTGGCGTCGTCACGACGGTCACCGACAGCGTCATCTTGATCGGGGGGCACGAGGCTGAAGGCTGAACGAGCTCCAAAAGATCACGGGCAGTCGATGAAGCGGCGCGTTCAGGTTGTGATCGACGCACACGTGACGTCCTCTGAGTGGCATGGGAGGCTCCGTTGACCATCACTCCGAGCGGCATCCGTCCATCCAATCACTGGCTCATCAAATCATCAGTCGCGCACTGCAACGAGTTCCTCCCTCAACCAGCGCCACGGCGGACTTGTTGACGTCTCGGATCGTCTTTCAAGTCCGAATGGTGCTCTCGAGCCGAGATCTCTCCCCAACCAACGCTGACCCGAAGCGATCGATTGGCGCAAGAGACTGGAGCCGCGGTCGCGGACCGAGAGAGGCATTGCTAACCAGGGACGACCAAGGCACTGCGCTCCCGCCTCGTTGAGGAGGAGGTGAACGGAGGAGACTCGACCTCAGCTGGACAGGATGGCGCTTAAGTCAAGGATGACAGCATGGGCTTGTTGCAGTGTTGCGCTGATCACCCCATCGAGGGCTAGAGGCGCAGACGTTGCACCAAGTGCAGGACTCGGTTTGTCGGCGTGACGCGACTGGCCTCGCTAACGAGCGGCTCGCTTGTCAACAACGCTGCACCTCAGACATGGTTTGCGCGGGCCGCGGCAAGCTGCGCAAATGCCCGCGTCGGTGTGACCCGACATTCGAGTGCTGCGATCACGAGCCGTGACCGCGCCGTCCAATATCGCAGGAGTGGAGCTGGTGACGGCTGCCGCGTCATGGTCACGGAGGTCAGAGAGCAGAAGTCGAGCACGAGACCGAGCTCGCTGCCGCCATGATGGACCAGAGAGCGCCTCGCGTCGTCCGAGCCAGAGGGCGGCAGCGTGCATTGCGCGTCTGTCAAATGCGCAGCGAAGGGCCGGCGTTCGAAAGTATTGCGTCGCGACTCGCAAGGAGCCAGAGCAGAGGGGAATGACGACCGCGCCGCGATTTGATCAGGTGCAGAGGCGCGAGGCCCGCGTCGAGGCCGCCGCATGGCACGGACGGAGTGGCGTCAACACTGGTTGCAAGTTGCAACACGGGCTTTAGGCTGGGGCGGTGGACCGCGTCGGAGCCGGAGATTAGTCTGGCGCCAACCTTGCGGCAGATCGGGAGCCGGCGGACTCGGAGGCGGAGAGGAGTAAGCGAGCGGCGAGCAAGCGGCAGCGGTGATCGAGCGAGGTGTCGAGTCTTTACGGGCTCGCGACCGACGCCCAGATGTGGGACGGACTGTGGAAGTTACCGCCCAGGATCTATGATGAGTGCGACTGTTGTGACAACTAGTCAGCTCTCTTTAGAGTTTCAAGTTGTTTGGTGAATAGCGCGGATGACACAAAGATACGCATACGGTAGGAATGACGGTAGAGTATACTTTGGCATGTATACTATCTGTCATAATCGTCATATGAGCTATACGTTCGATCTGGGCAATAACAGGAGAGCCGCGGTCGAGCCCTCGCCGGTCACCAAGATGCACGGCGCCGTCCCATCCTCTGCGGTCTCCCGTCCCCTAAACTTCAGTCTGACGCCATGTGCGGCAGATTGTGTCCCCGCCCATTCTGCGCCACGCGATTGCTGATTCTCGACGCCCTCGCAGTGCCTGCCACGCTTGGATTGCAACCAGCCAGCGCGGCTAGTCCGCTCAACAAGCACGGAATCCTGTGGACTGGCACCCAGGCGTCATCATTCGGGGAGTATCTCCTCATAGTTGTAGCGATACACTTTCGACGCAGCACAAGTCGGCGCTTCGATCCTTCCGTTCGCACCAACCTCCGTCAAATACACGCCCCTTTTTTCGAGTCGGGCTCGGTACGCCACCGCTCTGGAGACTTGTCGGCCCACAGTGGCACGGCATCCCCCGCGACGCTGGATCGCCACTCGCCGCCTGCCTGCCGCTCCGTGGCTCTCTCAGGCTCCGAAGCGCGCGCTCCACTGCCCTCCACTCCCCCCCGTCGTCCCTGAGCGGCCAGCATGGAGGCGCCGGCGTCGACCCCGCAGCTGCCGTCGCGGCGGCCGCTCTTCCCGCCCGTGACGCTCTCCGAGGACGACGCGGCGCGCTTCAAGGCCGCGGCGCGCGCGCTGCTCATGCGCTCGCTGGGCGACTTCGACGCGTACGCGCAGGCGCCCGAGCGCCGCGTCGACCCGGCGCGCTGGCGGGTGCTGCGCACGCGCGAGAACCTCACCGTCTACCGCGAGCGCGAGGCGCGCGCGTGGACGAAGGCGGCCCCGGAGCCGAGCCAGCCGCCGGCGCCCGCGGACGCCACCCCGCGCGGCAACAGCCGCTCGAACGCCTCGTCCTGGTCGTCCTCGACGTCCTCGGGGCGCGCGCCACCCGGCAGCGACAGCTACTACAACCACAGCAACAGCAAGCGCAGCGGCAGCACCTCCTCCTCCTCCTCCTCCATCTCGTCCACGTCCTCCACGACGCTCCCCACCTCACGGCGCGCGGCCGCGTCCATCCCGCCGCCGGCGCCGCAGGTCACGACCACAGGGTCCACGGGCAGCAGCTCGCGGGGCGTGACGCCGCCGGCGCCCTACCAGCAGCAGACGCGGCTCGCCGCCAGGTCATACCAGCTTCCTGCAGACGCTCAAGTGGTCGGCGCCGACGGCCGGCCGCTGGCGCCGTCGGTCGACACGGACGACGGCACGTCGACGCTGCCGCGACTGCTGAGCGTCGGCACGGTGCTCGGCTCGCTGGACGACGTCATGTATGGCGTCGCGGCCTCGGACTGCGCCGCCGTGTTCCTCAAGGCCGCGTACGCGCACGACGACGTGGTGGACGCCGACGTGCTGCTCAAGCTCGAGGGTCCGTCCCCGCGCGACCCGTTCCGCTTCCTCGGCCTCAAGTGGCTCGTCAAGGCCACCAAGGGCTCGGGCGTCAACAAGATCGTATCCCCGAGAGACCTCGTCTACCTCGAGGCCACGGGCGTGCTTGTGCGGCCGGCGCGCGATGTGGACGCCGGCCCCAAGGACTACGACCGCATCGGTTTCCAGGTCATGATGTCGGTGCAGCTGCCCGGGTGCGGCGAGCTGCGCGACACCCACGGTATCGTGCGCGCCCGCACCGAGAGCTGCTACCTGTTCAAAGCAGTCAAGGCCAAGAGCAGCAGCACGGACGGAGCCAAGACGGCGCCTGCTGCGAGCTGCGAGGTCTACGCCACGTCGTGGGTCGACCCGCGGGGAAAGGTTTCCGAGAGCATCGCGCTGCAGTCCGTGTCCAACACGCTGCTGTACGTGGGCAGTGTCGTGCACTGCGGGCAGCGCAAGAAACTCGCGTGGAGGCTCTCCAACGACACCCACGGCGGCAGCGTCATCATGGACATGAACGACGAGCGCGCCGCGCCGGCCCGCGCGTGCGGCATCTGCTCCAAGTCGTTCAAGAGCGGCCTGCTGCACAAGAGGCGCCACGCCGTCGAGTGCAAGCTCTGCTTCAAGGTCATGTGCACGCGCTGCTCGGTTACACAGACCATCTTCTTCGCGGACACGAGCCCTCGCTACCGCAAGCGGTGCAAGCAGGTCACGCCCAAGGAGGTGGAGCTGTGCAAGAGCTGCATCACGGCCACCGCACAGGCCAGCGCGCTCGAGATTGCGCGGGCAGAGGTCATGTCCGGCCGCTTCGGTCGCGTCTTGCGGCACGATCGCCAGCCTGCGTCCAAGCCTACCGAGCGTGGGAAGCCAGGAGGATCTACGACGACTGCGAGAGCCAAGGACAACGCGCGGAGCAAAGAGAGGGAACCGCTCAAGCCAGCATCTACTGATTACCACAGTGCAGCGAAGACAACCTCGAGGCACCGCAGCCACCGGCCAGTCCACCATCGTCCCGACGCGCCACCCGACGCGCCGAGCCAAAGCCATGCCAGCCGGAGCCACCGCAGCAGGCCACACGACGACCAGGCGTCATCAAGTCGAAGCCATACCCGCCACGATAGCTCAGAACAGGAGCCAGCGGCAGTGAGCAAGTCGCTTGACAGCAGTCATGGACCGCCGGTGGTGTTGCTAGAGCCCGGCCAGCTCGCTGACGACCTCAGCAGCAGCCAACGAAGGGAGAAGCAGTCCAACAGCGTGGCCAGTCGAGCGAGCAGCAAGAGCAGCTCGAGTTCGGACCGCGGCGGCGTGTACGACTCGGAGATCGAGGATGACTTCGACGACGTGGACGAGGTGCTCGAGACCTCCAACATGAAGCACGTGCCTCACGTCGGCATGGTCAAGAACAAGCTCTTCATGCAGATGGCCGAGCTGCGCAGCGTCGCCGAAGACGTGTACCAGTACGCGCGAACCAACACGGCCGTGCACCTGACGGCCGCGAGCGGCTCGGCCCGCGCCATGCGCAACTCGGAGGTGTCGTTCGACGACTAGCGAGCGGGCCTCCCGTCCCTTCAGAGACTGGTACCAGTCCAACTCGCCTTAGCCAGTGAGTATCAGCTTCCAACCATGCGTCCTGAACGCTGCGCGGGCATGAGCGGCCCATGCCCACATCCTGTCGTTGTTCCCAGCGTTATCCTGCCAGCGACGATTGCTGCGTCGCCCCTTGTTGCGTGAGTGTTTCCCCGTCCGTTGTTCGCATGTGTCGTCGTCTTGTGAAGGCAGTGCCGAGTCGTTTGCTCTCCGTGTAAAGCGAACATGATATGGTCCCCGACTCGTGCGTTTCTTCTTGCTGGATCCAATCCGCCGCTGCAGATTGTTTGGCGACTCTCCTCCCACAGACGCGCCAACGCTTCAAGATCGCGGCGGCGCATGACACGCCCGTGGAGACTCCGATTGGGGACGAGATGCGGCGCTCGAGGCGAAAATAGCGCCGAGAAACGACTGCTTCGGCTCCAGCAGCAACCGACGACGATCAACAACGACGCGGCCGGAGAAAAGCTTCACGTGGTGAGCCGGAGAGCGAGTCGAGACGCAGGACGGAGGCAACGGCTCGCACGACCATGGAAACGGTCGTTGTCGCTGTGGTTCACGTCCGAATCGACCGCGCGAGCCCCAATCGAGCCGCCTGCAGCCGCGCTCTCTGGGTGACGCTTGTCTTCCTCTCTCCCATCCATCCCGATGAGCGACGACGAAGGCAGCGAGGGAGTGGCGCCTCGCATGGAGGCCTTCCGTGCGGTCGTGGACAAGTACGGCATCGATCTGGAGGACCCTGTGGACTCGTTCGACGACTATGAGGCCATCGAGGAACTGGACCTGTCGGAGAAGGACTGGGAGGCACTGCCGGACGACGTGCTCGAGGTGCTGCCACCCAATCTCAAGACACTCGCGCTCGAGAAGAACGCGTTGACGAGCCTTCCGGACAGCTTTGGGAAGGATGAAGCACTGCCGGAGCTCACGGAGCTGTATCTGCGTGAGAACCGCCTCGCGTCACTGCCTGCGGGACTGAAGCACCTGAGCAAGCTCGAGAGTCTCTACCTCGAGGACAACGAGCTCACGGCTGGAAGCATCCCTGATGAGATTGCCGAGCTAAAGGACAGTATGCTCGGGCTGTGTCTTCACCGCAACCAACTCACGGTAAGTTTGTCTGCCGCCTGCATGGACGATGACCGAGAGAGGCGCTAAGGTTTTGCTTGTCCAGACGCTGCCGGTGTCCATCTGCAAGCTGACGCTGTTGGAAGAGCTCTACCTGAACGACAACAGCCTTGAGGTTCTGCCGGAGGAGCTCGGCGACCTTGTAAACCTACGGGAGCTCGACATACTTGGCAACAAGCTGCGGACGCTGCCCAGCACGTTCAAGAACCTGTCCAAGCTGGAGATCCTGCACGCTGAGAACAACCAGCTGGCCAAGTTGCCGAAAGGCCTGGGCAGCCTCGAGTCGCTCAAGAAGGTATACCTGCAGAACAACCAGCTCTCCAAGCTGCACGCGTCGCTGGGGCGATGCGCCAAGCTCGAGGTGCTCAACGTGGAGGATAACTGCCTCGTCAAGGTCGCCAAGCGCATCGGCGAACTGCCCAGGCTCAAGCACCTGCTGCTGGCCAACAACCGCATCACGGAGCTGCCGTTCAACCCGGTCGAGCGCGCGCCGCAGCTGCGCAGACTGACGCTGTCTGGCAACGCCTTGCCGGCGCAAGTGCTCGATTTGGAGCGCACCGTCGCGATGGCGCAGGTGGCCGAGGGAGACGACGACCAGGACGGTGATTGACAGACACACCAGAGCTCTGGAGCAATGCATTCACCTACGCACTTCCTTCCCAATAGATATCCTGCTCGCTCCTTGACTTGTTGACAACGATCGATCCATCATGGACACCATCCAACACGCAACTGACTCTGAGGAGGGCTCTGAGGGGGGGGGGAGCAAGCAATAGAACATCACCACATTGTACTCCAGCGTCTCTATCTCGACTATCACCCCCATGGACAAGCAAGCCTCACGTGAAGAACGCGTGCGTGTCGAGTTCCGTCTTGATAGGCGATGGCAGCGGGAGCGGTGAAGGCGGCGGCAGCTGTGCGATCAGCGAGTTGGCTGTGCTGGCGGACAGTCCGTCTCCTTGGCAAAACTCGGCATCATCCACTGCGCTGGTGAAGAGAGAGTCGGAAGCGCTGAACGATGCCGTCGGTGAGAAGATGTTGCTGCTGGTGCTTCTTCGCCGCTTTGTGCTCTTTGGAGCCGCAGAAGACGTCCGCACGTGCCGGCGCTTGATTCGCTTTGCACTCATCTCCTTCTGCTGTGTGACGAGGTAGTTGAAGGCAACGATTTGCTCCTTGAGCCGCAACTGGATGTGGTAGGCGCGGAAAAAGGACGGGTTCTGCTCCTCGAGCTTCTGCCACACGACGTCCGCGAAGGAGGGATCGACGCTCGCCTGCGTCTGAAGCGCCTCCAAGATCTCGCGCTGGGAACATGAAACGAGACAACGAGGGCGTCAGAGTGCTGCAATCATAGAGCAGCAGCAGCCCAGGAGTAGTGCGTACCTTGGTGAGGTACTGCTGGAGACACCGCTCGATCAAGTTCTGGACGCGAAGGATGTCGTTCCAGGAGAATACCGGCAGCGCGGAGGTAGGGGACTGAGCAGCACGCTTGACGCCGACTGTGCTGCTATCTTCTGCAGTTTGTGTCTCGACTGGACCCTCCACTGTCGATCTCACGTCACTCGCATTCGCAGATTCATTCGCGATCACGGTTGAGCCAGAAGGTGTAGCATTTGCTTCCTTCATCGATGCGTCTGGGCCTTCGGGCTCAAGTCGGTTCTCGCCGGGCTCCGATGTCTCTAACGTATCAGCTGCAGTCGGACCTGCTGGTTGATGTTGGTCATCAGAGATAGCAGGCTCGGCGCTCTGCGTTTCTGGGTTATCACCTTCGTCGGAGATCTGTGTGGCCGAGTTCATCGCTGCGCAATCGTCAAACAGATCGCCCACGCTGTCCGGCATCGTCGATGGCTCGCTGTTCAGCGCTGCTCCATCGGCTCCCGCTCTCGACACCGTCGTAGAGTCTTCATCCGCCTCCATCGCCTCATCAACGTCGTTCGCCGCGGCGGATGTCGTGGAGGGGTCCTTCGTGGAGGGGTCCTGTTCACCAGCCACCGAGTCACCTTGCTCGCTTACCAACCGAAAGTCTGGGTCTTCCGCCGTCGCGGCGGCTTCGCAGACTCGATCACCTTCGTTGTTGACGATCTTGTGCTGCTCTGGAGCGCGAATCGATGCTTTGGTCGCGCCTGTAGCCATGACAGCGCCTTCAAGTTGCGGGGTACCGAGGAAAGAGGGAGTGAGGAGCTGTTCTCAGGTGCGAATTCGTCGGTTGGGCCGGTCGGTCACTGGGTTGGAGAAATGGGCGTTAGCGGAGATCGAGAGCCGTCGGGTGCGAACGCCAACGTGTTTTTCGAAGAGCGGTTGGAGAGGTGGTTACTCCGGACCGACGGCCAAAGCTGTGGTTGTTGTCCCTGGACACTGCTCCTGCGAGATCAAGTTGGCGTTGGCGAAAATGCTCGTACAACCAACGTCCGCGTCGCCCTGGTGAGGCGGCGGTTCTGGTTTCTTCACGGACGAAGAGGCACCTTGGTGGAGAGTCTGCTGATCGTTTCTCCGCGTCTCTTTTGCTCTCGCCCCCATCCTCAACCACTGGCGGGTCTCGCTCAAGAACACGCCGCGTTTCGCCGTGAAGCGGCACCGCATCAATTCAATTCAACTGCCGCAGTCTTCACGAGCTCTCAGCCATGGCGCTTTGGGTGATTCAAGCCCGCTCCAATGTAAGCGGGACCCGCCAAAGTCTGCACGAGTTGTTCATGTCGAGGGTGCCGCAGTTTTTGCGTGATACTCCTCGGAGTATGATCATCAAAGGCAATGGATGTATTCAACCACAGCGCGCTTCAAACCGAGCAAGCGGTGGCTTGTGCCATCACGAAGAAGCAGATGCGGCGGCTTGCTGAGCCACCAATGCACCCAAATCCAGGCGAAGCCGCTAAGAATACGCCTTGCCAGTTTGGCGGAGCGTCGGACTGGGCTTGCGGCTGGAAATGAACTGACAGTTATGCGCGGTATTTCGGGACGCTGGGTCGAGCCAATCACGGCCACCGCTAATTTCTGCTCATTGCCTGTCAAATATCCGCCGTCGCGCCTGACGTCGACGCTGCATGGCCGCATCGTGTCGCCGCCTGGCACTCGACGACACCATCAAGACTGGGGCGTCGTCCATCGGCGAACCCTTTGAGCCATGGACGATGACAACAGCTGCGCGGCATTCAAAGACGACGAAAATGCCGATTCGCCCACTTCAAGACAGGAAGACGAGTCCGTTGACGCGGTGGAAATGATCGAGTGGCTCCCACCGCCTCCAATCACCGTCGAAGTCGAGGCACCTGGCCGTGGGCATCTCGAGCAGCCACCGTCAGTGCTGGCGTCCTGCGATGTTGCTGAGCACGAGGTCTCTCCGTCGCCGTCGTGCTTCTCCTACTCCCCTGGCTCCGTCACTTCCGCGTCGATGACGCCCAGCTCGACTCACGCCGGGCGGTCCTCAAGTGTGGCGACACTCGCCAGTGACCGTGAGATCGTCTCACGGGTATGGAGCTCGACGCAGAGCTCGCATGAGGTTCAAACACTGGACCTGAGCACCGCCATGAAGAAGACGCGGCGCGCACTCAAGAGCCTCAGCGCTCTCTCCGACTTCGAGAACCTGACGGCGCTAGACGTGTCCAACAACGCCGTGGCAGACCTGCATGGCCTCGAAGCCCTTTTGCGCTTGGAGACGCTGGTTCTGTCCCGGAACCACCTGAAGAAGGTCGGCGCCGAGCTCTTCAGTCTCCGGTCGCTGCGAGATCTCGATCTGTCTGGGAACTTCATCGCACACATCCCCAAGGCGGTGGCGCGTCTAGAACTGCTTGAGCGCCTCAACCTGTCGGGCAACAGCCTGAGCACGCTCAAGGAGGTCGACGCGCTCTCGTCGCTGGCCAACCTGCACGTGTGCAACTTCTCGGCCAACCCGTTCTGCAAACTACCGACGTACCGGGACTATGTCGTGTTCAAGCTCGCAGGTCTTGAGTCGCTCGACGCGATGCCGATCACAGGTACTGCCCGCGATAAGGCGAGGCGCCGGTTCTTCGACGTCGTGCTCGCCAAGGATGCGCAGCTGCGCGAAGTCGGCGAGGCGCATGAGAGCGCGCAGAGCCGACTGCGCGACGCCCAAAGCGCGCTGGAAGCGGAGAACCAGCGCCTCAAAGGAGAGCTCCACGTCAAGTCACAGCTGCTGCAGAACAAGTCGCGCGCGTGGTCAGACGCGACGGAGAGACTGCTTCAGCTGCAGCAGGAGATCGCCATGCTCAACCTCGAGAGGCAGCAGCAACACGCTGCGCTGGAGAAGGACACTTCGCGGTTCTTCGAGGACGAGAACGAAGCCGGTCGATGGCCGTACGCTTTCGCCCGTGGGGGAAGAAGCACGAGCTCTCCAGCACTGGGATCTCCGGAGATGCCTGCACGCGCGAGACTGGATAGCAACAGCCTCCGCACAGACGATCAGCGTCCGGGGCAAGGCTCTCGAGATCACCACCCGTACCACCGATCGCAACGAAGCTCCTCCGCCTGGGAACAGACTTTATCACACTGCACGCATGGAAGTCCTTGCTCCAGTCCGCGCAACCCCAGCGAGTTTTCGTCGCCAGCTCCCTCCCCGAGGCGAGTTGAGGTCAGCTTCCAGTGCTCTCCCATCCCACCGAAGCCCGTGCCAACCGCGGTCGCCGTGCCTGGAAGTGCTCCTTTGTCAGTGGAAACAAGCGTCAGTTCACCTCAAGTGACCATCCCAACCGCTGAATGCTCGAGCCCGAAGCGATGGAACACCGCTGCGCCGTTCTGGGACATCCAAACGGACGCCACTGCAGACTCCAGTCGAGGAGAGAGCCCTGTACCTGTTCAAGCACAACGGAGCGAGAACTTTGAGCGTGTGCGGCGTGCGTTCAGCGCTGTAGCACCGGGCGCCGCCTCGCCAGTCGAGGCTGCCGAAGAGATCGATCTGCAGGACGAAGAGAAGGTCGTGGGGCGGTACACGCGACGGCTGTCGCAGCTCCGGACGGTCGAGGACGACCTCGCGTGTCCTGCTTACGAGGACGCTCAGACGATATCATTTTCGCCTGCTCTTGCCTCACCGGTGTCTTCACCACAGCACACACAGCGCATGCGAAATCGTACAGCCCCAGGCGTCGACACGTCGATCACGCCGTTCTACAGAGCATCGTCCTCTCCTGGCCGCTTGGTGTCGTCGCCCCGTCACGACGTCAAGTCTCCCTCGCAGCGCATCTGGGAGCGCCAACACCGAGATTTCAAGGACCAAGTGCTGTCTCCGCGCTCCAAGGTTCCCAGCGCACTAGAGTTCCTGGATGCCAAGTCGCCAACCAACAAAGACGTTCTCATCCGCCAGACACAGGCGCTCCAGTCGTGCAAGCAGGTTCTCCTCAAGGACATTGCCAAGGAAGAGGAGCTGCTGCACGCGCTCAAGCAGCAGGAGAAACAGTTTGCCACGCAGATCGAGAGTCTGGAGACCAACATCCAGGCTTGCATTGATGCAGCCAAAGCGGATGAGCAGGCCAGTCTCGAACTCCCGTTCTCCGAGCAGCAGCCGCCCCGGTCCACTACCAGGCGGAGGGATGACGCCGTGCTCGCCAAACTTGAAGTCCTGCGCAGCAAGCTGCTGCTGGTGGAGGACCGAGAGAAGGAGATAGAGATGGCCATGGTCCGCAAGACGAAGCGTGTGCTGGAGACAGATGTGGCGACTGTGTCGGCAAGCATGGGCATGCCTTTGGGATCGGTCGCGGTCACCGACTCGGCCTTCGACAAGGAAATCTTCGCTCTAACCAACAAACTGCAGCTGACCATCGTGCAAAAGGAGGAGCTGCAGCTGGAAATGGCGCGGGTGATGGAGATGCTGCGCGACCAACACCGTCAACCGAGCGTGGGCGAGGTAGCTCAGAGCAAGGCAAGCCAGCCAACCAACCCTCGCAGTGCTGCGTCTAGTCCACGACGACGAAGCAGCCGATCGAGCGGAGTGGTAGCCAAGGGAGGGATGGAGAAGGACTCGTCGCTGGCGCAGAGTTACAAACTGCTGGCCGAGCTGCGGCAAAAGCGCCAGGACGTGGTTGATCGTATCCGAGTCAAGGAAGACCTGCTGGCCTCGCTAGTGGACGAGTTGCGAGATGTCGAGGCCGAGCTGGAGCACATTGGGCGGCTTGGACTCCAGTATGCTGGCGACAGCGGGATCACCAGCCCAGCGAGACGCCCACGTTCCGCTAGCTTTGACTTCCACCAGGAAGCACGGATGCTTCTTCGCCTTGGTGACGATAAGACTTCCCTGAAAGAGTCGAATCAAAGTCCCGACCAAAGAACGGAGAGCGTCAAGCCATCGCGAGACACCGACCAGGAGAGAAGTTTTGCGGCTCAACAGAGGAATACGTCTACCTCCGAAGTCTCCAACGACAACGCTAGCAAAACAGTCAGCGCCGGAGCAGTCGGTGAAGCAGTGCTCCCGTTCAAGCTACAGTGCAAAGATCTTCTGACGACCGAGATGCTGGAGGAGATCAAGAACGAGGTCTTCGCCAAGCTGTCGGAGCAGTTCGCAGCACTCACGTCGTCTATTGGTGGGACGACAGAGAGTTCGGCGCAGCAAGAGCGCCGTGAACTTCACGACGCCATTGCCACTGCGCTTGACGCCCACATGAAGCTCGCCATGGATACATACGAGAAGAAGAAGCTGATCGAAGGGAGCCCGATGGGTGAAGACAGTCAAACCAACGAGAGCCGTAATGAAGATCACTCAAGCGGGCAATCAGGTCGTCAGAGCGTATCATGCTCAGGTCGAAGTCACTCCAAGCAACGCGAAGACACATCGGTAACAGCAGCACCCGAGGAGGGAGATGACGCCTACTGGGACCACTTCACTGAGCTATCGCCTAGTGAAGCCTTCTACACCATGAAGTATAGGTTTGTCAAGTACCACGAGAGCTTGGCGCGCGGGAGTGGCCCCAAGAGCGCGGCGTCAATGGCAGGGACGCAGCGCATCTTAAGGGCGTGTGAGCGTCTCGACGACGCCAGAGCCGAGTGCAGGACCAGTCCGACCACGTTCATTGAGGTGGACCCCGCAGGGAACAACAAGAGCGCGCTCAAGGTGCTGCTCATGGGTGCGCGAGACCTGCCGACGTCGCACTTGCGGACGAAGAACTTGGACCCGTACGTGAGTCTGGAGATCGTCTATCCAGTCCTCAAGAAGAGATCGAAGACCGGGGCCTTGGACGTGTCCGTGATGCCGCTCGCAATGCAGTCGTTCCGCAGCCGGACGCAGAAGAAGACCATGTACCCGGTCTGGGACGAAGAGTTCGACATCTCGCCAGTGCTGTCGCTCAACGGCTACCTGCACGTGCGCATCCTGAACGACCGCAAGTTGAGCCGCGAGCAGATCGTGGGCGAGACGCGCATCCCTTTGCGAACTCTGCTCCACCAGCGACGCGTGGTCGAGTGGTACTCGCTGGGCATTACGATGCCGTCGTCCACGACCTCAAGGACGCGCCAGTCCAAGGTGGTCTCCAAGATCTGCGGTGGTGCCGTGCGGCTCCAGCTGCAGTTGAGTTTCTCTCGGGTCGAGAAGTGCAAGCGAGCCGTGGACGAGCTCGTGACCAAGTTCCTGCACGAGCACAATCACCTGCCACCGTTTGTCGAACCCGTGGATGCCAACCGAGACGCTGGCCAGGAGAACCCAGAGCAGGACAACTCCGACCCGTCACTGCCCATTCTCGGAGACGTGGACGCCGCGCATCAGACCAACCAACAGCCGATTCAGCAACAGCAGCAGGGCTGGCAGTCGCTGTCCAGCGTGTCCAACTTCCCGCTGAGCGAGCTCGAGGCGTCCCTGTCAGCGTATGGCCGATGGAGAACAGACGACGACCATCTGGACTCCAGCAGCACGCAGCGGCCAGCCAAAGACCCAGCAACGCCGTTCTCGACTGGAAGTCCGAATCAGCTGTCGACTCCGGCCATCTATGCCGGTATGATGGATGCGCAGGCGGCCGTGACTGGAGCTCGAACGGCACTCAAAGCCAATGCGTCGCGGATGCCGAGCGAGTACTTCGCTCCCGAGCGTCAAGAGACGAGGAATCTGCTGGGCTCCCCTCCTCCAGAGCGACAACGACGCGCTACTACAAGCAGTCGAATGTCGCGATCAGATCTGCACTACCACGCCAAGTCTCCGTACTCGCGGGCGAGCCACACCATGCCGGGACCTCCCCCGCGTCTCGATCGAAACAAGTCGTCAACGCTGTCCGGATCTCGAGCCGGAAGACTCCCACATGAGCACGTCTCTCTTCAGCAGCAACATGAGCTGCAGCAGCAGCCCCCATTTCGCCCCAAGCTGGTCTCTTCCTCCCGCCGGGATGAGTGCTTCGACGAGTACAGCCCGTACCACCCGGCGTTCCAGTTCGTGGACCTGTTCGACGGCGGCAACAACGAGTTCGTCGCCACGCGGCGGCGCCAGTCGCCCACGAACTCGTCAGCCGCATACGGACGCCACCCGCTGGACCGCAAGACGGACCTGCGCATCTTCAAGAGCCCGGGCTTCTCCCGCCGCCAGCCGTCCTCGGGCTTCCCCGAGCGGTACATCGGCCTCGACAACCAGACCTGCGAGCGCCTCAAGCGCATGTTCGGCCGCATCGACGCCGGGGAAGTCGCCATGCGCCGCCCACGCCCGTCACGGTAGAGCGAGAGGTGATCCTCTCTCCCCATATCGATCCACACTTGAAGCAAATGAAGTTGAAGCGAAAGTGTAACAGCATAATGTCATTTGCCGAATTCGATTAGAAACCGGCATAATTCACGACAAGCGGAATACCGATGTTGAGACTAAAGAACCGGTATACCGCTTGGACGCTGCGGTTGAGCGCTGCGTCCCCGCCCTCGGGCATAGTGGCGACAAGTCAATCGGCATGAGTCTGCTGCGCGGCGAGTCGCTGCGCGTGGCGGCGCAGGGTGTGGGCGTCGAGGCGCTAAGCGCGGCGTGCGTTGCGGCGCTGCTACCAGAGGTGGAGCTGCGCGTGCGCGAGGTGGTGCAGGACGCGCTCAAGTTCCAGAAGCACGCCAAGCGCGCGCAGCTGAGCGCGGCCGACGTGAACCGCGCGCTGCAGACGCGCAACCTGGAGGCGCTGTACGGCTTCCAGGCGGCCGGGGCGGCGCGTTACCGGCAGAGCGAGGACCAGGCGGCGCTGTACTTCCCCGAGGACGACGAGCTCGAGGTGGCCGAGGTGCTGAACGCGCCGCTGGGCCAGATCCCCATGCACCCGGTGCTCAACCTGCACTGGCTGGCCGTCGACGGCGTGCAGCCCATGATCCCCGAGAACGAGTCGGCCGAGGACGACTCGAGCTGCCACACGTCCATCAAGGACGAGGCCTTCGTCAGCAACGTCGACCGCAAGCCGCTCGTCAAGCACGTGCTGACCGAGGAGATGCAGCTCTACTACGCCAAGGTCACGGACGCCGTCAAGAGCGACGACGCGGCGCTGCAGCGCGCCGCCTTCGCCAGCCTCGCGCGCGACCCGGGGATCCACCAGCTGCTTCCCTACCTCTCGCGCTTCATCTACGAGGAGGTGCGTGGCCTGCCGCGCAGTGCTGTGGCGTGCGTCCGAGTTCAGGACTCACCGCGTCTTGTACCGATCGATCGCAGGTCAAGCACAGCAACCGCGACCTGGCGCTGCTATACTCGCTCATGCGCATGTGCCGCTGCCTGCTCGCCAACCAGAACCTGCGTGTGGAGCTCTACGTAGGCGGCCATCGGCGCTCGCTCTGATACTGTTCGCCTGGCTCGACAAGTGCTGACAGACGTCCGTGGTGCCCGCACAGATGCACCAACTGATCCCGGCGATCCTCACGTGCGTGCTGGGCTCGCAGCTGTGCGAGAACCCGGCGGACGACCACTGGGGGCTGCGTAAGTACGCGGCCCGCCTGGTCGCGCAGATCTGCGAGCGCTTCGGCGACACGTACGCCAACATCCCCGCGCGCGTGTCCAAGACGTTCCACAAGGCCATCACGGACCCCGCCTGCCCATTCTCGACGCAGTACGGGGCTCTTCATGGTACGTCCATTCGCCATACTCGCCATGAGATGATGGTTGTGCTGACCGATCTCGGCAGGTATGATGTATCTCGGCCCGCTCGTGCTCGAGAGCCTGCTGTTCCCCAACCTGAAGCAGTACTGCCGCCGCCTCGAGCCCGCGCTCTCGGCATCCAACCCGAACCTGGTGGAGCGCCTCGAGGCTCAGAACTGCCTCGGCATCCTCGTCGTACGTTTGCCGTTGTGTTGTGGCTCACTCTGTTCGGCTTCACTGACATGACTGCTCCGTTTGTTCCTCGTCCGATGCAGCACGCGTCGGGCTCGTACTTTGCCATGTCCAAGGAGCTGCGGCGCGGAGCGTCGTCCGCTGTGCCCGAAGCTGCGCTAGGCGACATCATGTCGCTGCTGTACGAGGCGTTCGGCGAGAGCCTGGTGCCCTACATCCGCCCCGAGCAGCCCGTCGGCATGGTCGAGCTCTGCCTGTAGCGCTGCATTGTAACCCATCTTTGGCCGGGCCGAAACGCTTTGTCTCTCACGAGTGTCTTTGTGTCAGCGCAATCGGCGTTGATGAAAAGCTCCAAGTTGTGTATTGCTTTACATGAGCATGTGCAGTGTCTACGGACCGGAGCGCGCGCAGCCTTGGCGGCCAAAATCTTCCGATCTAACGTTTCGTCGAGTGGCTAGCTGCGAACGTGGCAGCCTTGAACAGTAGCGGATGGAGCCGGAGTGTTGGCACTTGGGGTCGTCGTACTAGGCGTCGGCGTCGCAGTGGCTGGGGCGGGTGTTGTGGTGGCGGGAGCAAGCGTTAGAGTAGTGACACTCGGCGTCGCAGTCGACGGAGCAGGCGTTGCAGTGATGGGGGCAGGAGTGGCGGTGGTGGCAGCTGGCGTCGATGCCGGGGCTGCAGTCGTTGTAGCTGGCGTGGTGCTGACGAGATTGGGGAAGCCGCTGGTCATCTTGGCCTTCTTCTCCCACGTGAAGAGTCCAAAGTGCGTCTCAATCGCGATGCTCATGGTTGTGTCGTACGGCGCGCGGTCGAAGAACACGAACCAGAAGGCCTCGCCGCCGCCCGCAGAGGGCTGCCACTGCGAGAACGCGTCATAGTAGAGCTTGGCGTTGGCGAGGCTTGGGATGTTATTCAGCGCGACACTGACAGGGTTGCCCGCGGTCGGCCAGCCCGTCTCCGTCACGCGCAGCTTGGACTGGCCGTACAACTTGACCATGGCGTTCCACGTGCCGTCGAGCAGATCCGCCGGTTTGCTCTCACTGAAGGTCGCGTCGAAGAACGGGTAGATGTTGACGCCGACGATGTCGCTGGTCGCAGCCAGATCCTGCATTTGAGTGTGGATGCTCGCTTCCAGCCATTCGGTCGAGCGCTGCACCGTCCCGATGAAGATATCGGTGCGGCCTGTTTGCGTCTTGATGGTGTTGCGAAGGTCCGCGATGTGCTGCTTGACTTCCGCCGCCGAGTACGAGCCGGCCGGGCTGATGTTCTCGTTGCCCACAAGGATGGCGCTGATGGTCGCCGGGTAGTTCTTGACCGCGTCGACTGCCGCATTGACCATGTCTGCGTACCACGACTCCTTTGTCATGTACACGCCGAGGTAGAGTTTGAGGCCGTACTTGGCGGCGATTGGCGCCACAGGAATGCCATAGTAGGACGAGTAGTACGTGCGCACGGTCGAGAAGTACTTGGCCATGATGGAGAAGTCTTCGTCCATGGCCGCCTTCAGGTCGCCAAGTGTCATGTTGCTCAGCAGCGGGTACTCCTTGTTGTGGAACGGCGAGTAGCAGACACTCTGTTGGATGGTGATTGCCGTATCGTTTGCGTTCCCGGACTCATGCTTGTTTGGGGAGGAAGCCACGTTTTTGTATTCCATGCCTCTCAGCGCCGAACACGGAGACTGCAACATGGCAAAGCCAAGAACGACCACTGCGGCCTTCAGGAGATTGCTACGCATCCAAGCCATCGTGTCAGGAGGTAAGTCGCTTGGAGGTGTTGGTTGCTAGGAAGGTGGCGAGTTGAGCAATGGCAACACGTCGAGCAGGATCCTCTGGCGTGGACGGGCAATTGCTGAAGCCCACCCGATGGAAACGCGCAATGCAACGCGGGTGTCGTCATGGGATGCTGCACACCGAGGAGCGCGAACGATCCACGAAGAAGGCAGCGTGATGTCGGTTGGCAACGGACCAAAACGCTCTTCGGTGTCAATGACTTGGATGCCGCGAAGTTCTCGGCCTGTTCAAGCTGCTCAACATGCAACTGAGGACGGTTTCGCTGCAAGAGCGACTGGATGCGCCATGCGGGCAGCGGAAGGTCGCCATGCAGACACCAAGGAAGTCGTTTCATCGAATCCTGTATCCAACCCCTCACTGGAACAGGAAACGATCGCACTGCTTCTCAAATCGCAACGGATTTGACTGTGATTTCGCAGCACAGCTGCAGATCCTTTGGTTGGTTATGTGTTCGCCCTGTAACGTGATGAACGCGCGCCAGCGCTCTCGCCTACATCTCCGGCTCGCTGAGCGGCATGGTGACGACGGCCGACACGAGAGGCACGGAGCTGAGTGGAGCACGACAGCAGAGAAACAGTTAGACAAATGGACATGTAGCAGATGAGAGAGTACGGATGGACTGGAGCCGCACCTGTCCTTGCCGCAGACGAACATATAGACGCTGTCGGCTGCTCCGGTCTCTGAAATGCTCTCCACGTCGGCGTGATAGGTGTACAGCACATTCTGACATCATCCAAGCACACAAACAGGTGAGTACGAACCATGCAATACCCAGGGCAATGCGAATCCGCCGATTGCATCCAACCGGGATAACGAGCGGAATCGTCAGCACGCTCTGCTTGATGCGATAGAGTGAGTGGTCGTAGTGGAACGCGACCGAAAGTGCTGTGACGGCCTTGGACCCAGCATTCTGAATCAACACGGAGCGTGCAGGCACTATCAGCGACTCGGTTATCAACCACCAAGAGAGATCAGCGTCATGGAACGAACCTGGATGTTGAGCTTGATGCGGAACAGAGGGCCAATGCCTTGGACCTGCGCGTTCAACCGGATGGCCGCTCCCGTCGACACTGACACTGGCCCCTACAGATACAGCGATACAACATTGTTAGCGATGGCTGCAGTGGTTATCGGGTGAGCGTGACGGGCGAACCTGAGCGTCCTTGATGATCTTGACGTAAGCGCGCGCTGTCGTGAGGCGCAGCTTGCACAGGTCGCGCTGGAAGTGGCGATGCATTTCCGTCGCGTGGTCGCGCTCTCGCTGCGTCTGCTCGACGTACAGCTTAGTCTTCTTGGGAATGTTGAGCGGGATATCTTGCTCGGGAGGAGGACCAGCAGCCTCGGAGATGGCCTCGAGACTGGCCGTGCGCTTGAGGATCTTGAGTGAGAGAGCGCCAGATTTTTGCACCAGCACTAGCGACGCTTCTTCACGCCCGTACTGGCCGAAGAGCATCCCCGTCATGAGCGCTTCGGTGTTCAATGTGCACACCTTCACCTTCTCGTTGTAGAGCACGACGTCTCCGCCGCGAAGTGCCACGAGCACACCGCGAGTGTCTTTGGTGCGCCGTAAGTTGAAGGCGGCGATCGCCACGATGTCGTCGCTCATCGTCAGACTCCAGTTCTTCTTTCCCTTGAGGTGGAACGACGTGACCTTGCGGTTCATGCACGCGATGACAATGCTCTTCTCGAGCTGCACGAGTCCGCACGGCGGAGACTCCAGCTCGATCACCGACTTGAGCAGCTCGCCGTTCTTGATCATGAAGACTGAGCCGTTGCGTGTCGTCAGAATCAATCGGTACTCGACGTCCAGCAGGCCGCATGCCACCACATCGACTGGCACACCAGGGACTTTCACTTGCTGCACGATTGAAGAGCCTTGGGGGTCCAGGACGTAAACCATCGCACCCTCTGTCGCCACCACTAAGCTGCTCAATGCAGATGAAGGCAGCAGAGTGAGATAAACTACCCATGAACACTCAAGGGAGAGGAATCGTCAACTCACCAGCTGACCGCGTCCTTGTCGTCCATGTTCTTGTTGATCGACGTCATGCACGTCACGGTTGACCGCTCCACGAGCGGCTCGTCCATGAACCGCGACACGAACTCAGCCTGCTCCTCGATGTCATCTATCGCCAGCAATCCACGCGAGCGCTCCGACAGACGGATGCCGAGTCCACTGCAGTTAAGACAAAAAGTGACGTGCTGATTGTAAGAAGTCAAGACGCCTTGAACGATTGCAGGATGAATGCCGCACCGCATGGTCGTGAGCTGGGTGAGCGCATCAGAGATCTCGATGGAGCACTTGGCGAGCGCCTCCCATATCTTGGATTCTTGCGCGTCGATCTCCACCGCCGGCACCGTGAACTTGTAGTGCGGCCGGAAGTTGCGGTAGATGTAGATGAACGAGCCGGACGCGACCGCGATTGCCGGGATCCGTGGGCGAGTCACGTCTGAGTGTTTGGATGAGTTGGCGATCGTAACGACGAGGCATTGTGACGCTCCAAGCTAACGCACCAGAGTAGAAGAAGCTGATCGCCGAGGGAACGCCGAGGGTCGCCTGTTCGCCGTGCAATGACGACCCCTTGTACATTTTGAGCCGCCGGTCGCTGTCCGCCACCACGAGCTTGGCGTCCCCGTCGCCGTAGACGTCCACGAGCGCCATGCAGTTGGAGTACGCGCGGATGCCCGCGACCGAGTTGTGGTACGCCGACAGCCACGGGCTCTTGGTTGGCTTCTTGGCCTGCGCGTCGGCCGCGGTCGGCGCGTTCTCGTGCGCATTTTCGTCCGCCATCTGCACTCTTGGTCTCTTCCAGCCTTGGGACCACGGATCTGCACCACGAAAGAAGCGGTCGCTCGCAACCTCCTTGGACTCTGCTCTTGGGGAGGTGCCGACTGGTCAGTCCGAAGAGGCACCGGTTCGCAGGGAAATGCCTGTTTGAAAACGAGATGCTTGTATTCAAGCTTATACTTGCCATTGTGCCCGCCAGCAGGCGCAGGCAGGGCTCTCAGAAACACGAGAGGATGAAGAGGCGCAACAGAGTCGCTTGCATCAAGTGTGACAACTCGTCGCCAACAAAGACGCTGAAATCGGTAAATAGCCACTCACAAGGCGGGGAGCGCGCACGACAGGTGGCCTGATCACGAGATGCTCCTCTTGCGCCTCGTCCTAGTCGGCGAGTTGGCCTTGTGCGTCGGGGAGTCGAACAGCAACAAGTCTTGCGCGCTTCGGTTGTCGAACACCTTTGAGTGAGCACAGCAAACCGTTAGATGCACTGACCGAGTTCTTGTTCAGCTTCCGTCGTTCCTCACCATGAACCTCCCCGAAATGAGGGTGTAGTACTTCCATATCACCGACTCGTCGACAATCGGGACGCGGATACTTCCGTGATGGTAGCTGTCGGGAATGAGGCCGCACCGGCACCGTGCGAGCGAGACGCACTTGCCCATTCGGCGAATCGGGATCCAAACCGCCCCACACCTGTGCAGGAACGAATCCAATGGTGAGAATCATTCGAGTGCACCGCGACGCTTTCACGAGCCCGAGCAGACTCTGATGCACAACGTACGACTCCAGGAAGTCGGTCTCGAACTCGCAGTCTGGGCACTCGACGTTGATGGAAATCACGGCGATGTCGAACATGTTGAGCTCCACAGCAAGGCGCGAAGCCGCGGGAAGCACGTCCACACCGTTTACGGCAACTAGCGCCGGCGCAAGTGGAGATGACATGACTTGTCCAGTGACACCATCGCCAGCCTTGCTCACGCCGAGGATTCGGCCTGGGTCTCCATTCTTGAAGCGAACCTGCACGTCTTGCAGGTCGACGACCATCGTCCGCGTGTCTAAGTTCTGGACCGCGACGCGCAGCTGGATGTACGCACTCCCTCGGTGCATCGGCGCGCGGCAGTCCGGCGTGTGCACGACCGTGATCCACGCATCCGCAAACTCCTGGCGGCCCTTGCCCCACACCACTTGTTGCTGCGAACGTGAGGGCACATGCAAGTTAAGTACGGTGGTGTTGGGCCAGGCAGACTGGTGTGCGAGAAGGAGAACGCACCTTGGATGTGTACTTGCCCTGGGGAAGGAAACGGTTGCGCGACAGGTACATGTACAGCTCCATGAAGCCTTCCGTGCCGGCGGAGCGCTTGATGCTCTCGGGCCGGCGCAGCAGCCACCGCGAGACGCACAGCTGGCGCCAAATGGCGTCGCTCGAGCAGATTTCCTGCCAGTACGTGTTGACCCTCCTGCGTCGCCACCCAAAGGGTTCACGTCAGCGCTCGGACGCATCCCCGTGACTCTTCAGGCGGACGTACGAGGCCGCAAACAGGTCCCGTGGCGCCAGAAAGCCCGCGATGTGGTGGATCTGTGCGTCCATCGATGAGCGAAGTCAGTCCACCGCCGGGTCCGCACCGCGGCGATAGCCCTCAGGATCAAGCACGAGCCCAGTCCAGGCCGCCACGCACCACGTCTTCCCCCACAAGCTCTTCCTCTCGCGCGCTCATGCTTCTTCTCGCTTCTTCCTCGCTCACGCTTCTCCCGCGCCTTTCTCGCCCGTGGCTTCCTTCCTTCTCCGCGACTGAACCGCGAGGCCTCTGCCGCCCGCTGCCTCGATCACGCCTTGCCCTCACACCGCGTTGATCTTGTCGAGTGCTGTCGAGGCCGCCGTCACCGCCGCCGCCAATGCCGCCCGCCGCCCCGCAGAGAAAGGCCGCGCTTGGCTTCCGCGCTTCATGTCGCCTCGCACTCTGGGGCTGGACGTTCGATGAGAAGTGACGCCCATTCCTATCTGCACGGCGATTGGCCAGACGTAAATGTCGAACGCCGCCCATTGGTTAAAAACACGCGTTGAATCTGGCGCCTCAAGTGGGTACCCACATCAGTTGATTGAACCGTTAAAAATGGCATCCAGGTCCATTCCAACGGCACCACGTACCATTTCCAAACACATGCTGACTTGAAGTGCCCGGGCGTTGCGCCGTGTCGGCAACGGTAACCCCTCCCAGTCGTCGTTTCGCCGGCTCGCAAGCCGGAACGCGACCGGCGCGTTCATGGAATGAGGTGCCTCGACACGGCCGCCCCCTTCCCCACCGGCCCGACGGTACGTTCAACGCGTCGAGGCAGCCAGCCAGCCAGCCAGCCTCTCTCCCTCGACAAGTCCCGGCGCTGAGCCTGAGCCTGTGCCGTCGTCGGTCGGCCGGTCTCTCCTGCTGTCTGTCTGTGTGCAGGCGCATCCTCCCGCCGCCGTTCTCCCGGCCCGCACGAGTCCGAGCCAATCAAACAGCAAGCGCGCAGAGAATAACGGACGCGAAGCGCCACGCCCGTCGGGAGAAGCGATGAACAGCGCGCCGGTGCCCGCGGCCGGGCCGGCGGCGGCGGCCGAGGGCCCCGCGGTTTCGGCGCCGCCCTCGCGAGCGGAAGCGGCCGCCGCGCTGGCTGCGGACGCGCGCGCGGCGCGGGCGGACTGGAGCGACTCGGGCGACAACTCGAACTCGCAGGACGAGGACGACTTCGTGCCGCCGGCGCAGGGCCCGTCGCTGTCGTACGAGCGCAAGATCCGGCTGCACAAGTACGCCGAGAACCGCGCGCGGTCGTGCCTCGGGCTGCTCACGGAGACGAGCAACGTGCTCTGGCGCCTGCACGACTCCAAGGGAGACGTCGGCGTGTACAAGCCCAGCTCAGACTGGTCCGAGTTCGTGTCGGCCAAGGCTGTCACGCGCGCCAACGCGGCCTTCCCGAACGTGCTCAAGACCGTCTACGACCTCCGCACATCCGACAAGTTCAAGCTCTTCATGCGCAAGGTGCTCGGCGACATGTTCCTGGACGCCGAGGTGCTCGAGGACTTGAATGGCACAGGCATCTACCCGAGCGCCAACCCACCGCGGGACGTCCGCGAGGTCTACAAGCAGGCGGCCATCAAGTGGTGGGCCATCAAGTCCGGCACGCTCGCCAGCAAGTCGTCCGACTTTTACGTGCTGGAGGTGAGTGAGACGCTCGGTTTTATCGCATGAACACTCCATATTCGTGGCGGCTGTGGTAAGCTGACGCCTCTGCCTGTTGCTGCAGTACATTGGTATCGAGACTTCGGGCGGGGAGATCGTGGCGTGCTACCTGTTCCAGGAATCGCTCGCCGAGGTCGGCGGGATGCCACACATCCAGTCCAACAACCTGGAGCGGTCGCAGTTTGACGCGCTCATCTGCAAGTTCGAGCGCACGGCCTCAGAGGACTACAAAGACGAGTGCGTGACGATCTCGATCGCCTTCCAGCGCCCGCCCCCGCTGGTGAGCTTGTTCCGCAGCAACCCGGCCATCGAAATGGTCTCCCAGCTCGCCAGGGGCCTCCGTGATTTGCTGGAGGACCCGCCGGAGGCGCACGAGATATCGGTCGTGCGCACATCCGCGTGGGTTAAGGACAAGTATGTTGTCGGACTCTCCGAGTGAGTTGTATTGTCCAATTTCGCTGACGCTGTGATCGTGGCTGTGGTTGCAGGGAGCGTCAGTTCTGCTTCATTTGCGTACGCCGTTTCTCTCCTCTGTTCCGGCGGCGTCACCACTGCCGTACGTGCGGCGAAGTGATTTGCTGGCATTGCAGCCGGACCATTCGAGTCCCGTCGATCAGCTTCACGCACAACGACTCGGGCACCCAAGTGTTATCGCAGCACCAACCAAGTATTAGGATGTGCACCAAGTGCGTCGTGTCGCGGCATCGCTCTCGGAGTGGTCGCGATTTGAGCAACCAGGAGGACTTCCGTGATTGGATCCAGCGCAACACTACCGGTGAACAACAGTCGCCGCTGATGGCGCTCGGCGACAGCCAAGCGCAGCATCGTCCCGCAAGCCCCGTGAACTCGCAAGACCTGTCTGGCGCGATGGAAGCGACGGATGGTGTGTTGCCGCTTGCCGTTGGAGGGAAGATCGACCCTGGGTCTCGCAAGTACGCTCGCCGCAGTCTCGACAACGAGGACGAGGAGAAGGAGGACAACAACGTCGACTATAGAGCCCTTCCAGATGAAGGGGGGAGCCCGCAGCGGGACTCGGCTTCGCGACCGGGCCGCAAATCGTCGGGGGGAAGTGGGAAGCGCCGCAGCTCGCAGCCGGCACGGTACCTGAGCGCAAATCAAGATGCACCAGTTGACGTGCGCGCCGATTCATCGACTCCTGTACGCCGAGCGAGGAGAGCGCACTCGGACATTAGCGATCGAGTTCCGAGCGCAAGCCGTCCAGGCTCAGGCAACGCCTCAGGGGCTCGAAAACCGTCATCTTCAAGGCGTGTGACTCCAAGGGGAAGCGGTAGCCGTTACGTTCACCCACGAGATTTGACTGCGGTGTCGGTGTCCTCGAACGAAGGCGGGCCGTACGATCCGGAGCGGCACACAGGCTCGTCGACAGAGCAGTTGCTGGCGCAGAACAGCAGCTATGTGCATACTGCGTCGGCCTGGGCAACGAACAAGACCGAAGTGTTGGCGATGACTGGCGCCTTCCAAGAGCTGCTGACCAAGCTAGGCGGCGACGTCCACTTTGTTGTCGTCGGGTTCTCGACAGGCTTCAAAGCCGAGTTGATCGTCAGCCTTCTCCGTCAGCTTGCTCCGGGGGTGCCGTATATCGGCGGCACCATCGCTCGCGGGATGTGCGACGAGAATGCGTGGGTGTCAGTGAACCGGCACAACGAAGAGGGGCTCATCACGTTGTGGGGTGTCAACGACCCACACGGCATCTACTCGGTGGTGCATGCCGAGTATGCGCAGAGCGATGCGAGAGAGAAAGCGTTTGCTGCCGCCAAGAGTGTGCTCGCTCGAGTGTCGGCGGATATCGACACAGGTGAGAAGCCGGCGTTTATCGCTGCATATGCGTGCCCACTCTATGTGGAGCATGCAATCGACGGCATCCGAGAGGCGATTCACTGCCCAATCATCGGCGGCTGCTCCTCGGATGCGGTCAAGCATCGGGAGGGCGAGGCGCCAGTGTCGTGGATCCAAATCAGTAGCAGCAGCAGCTTGGACTACACGAAGAGCGTGCGCGATGGCAAGGGCGACTGGACGGAGACGGGCATCGCCTTCGCGGTTTGCTTTCCAAGTGTGGAGACGTATGTGAGCTGGTTCAGCGGCTACAGCCCTGTCGGCGTCAACAGCGAGTATTGTATGGGGACGGTGACCAAGGCGTCGAACAAGACCATCTTTGAGATTGACTGCAAGCCGGCCGCTGAAGTGTATCAAGAGGTAAGGGACGCTCATTGCGGCCGCCGTTCGTACCTGTTGATGACTGATGATTGTTGCTGACGCGTCGTTTCTGTGGCGATCGCAGTGGCTCGATGTTGCCTCAGACAAGAGCCAGACGGAGTTGTCGTCGATCGGGTTCCCACGACTCGGTAATCTGCACCCGTTGGGGACGACGATCGACTTTGTGTCGAACCAAATGGAGGTCGACCGAGGCTTGGACGTCAACTCGAGCTCGTCGCTGTGCTCGATGCAGTCGAGTGACTGGTCCAAGCTGATCAATATGACGGCGGTGATCACGGGGATCAACGACGACGGATCACTGAGCACGACGAGCACCATCGCGTCCGGGACGAATGTAGTTCTGATGGAGACGTCGGCGCAGTCTCTCAAGACGGCGATCAACAAGGTGCGTGGCGGTCGAGAGAGCTCTGACCGTTGTCATTGCGACGGAACTTTTATTGACTGTGTGATACGACCATGCAGATGGGATCCCAGGCGATCGAAAGCAACAAGTTCCACATTCACGAGACCATTGGCTGCCTGATGTTCCTGTCGGCGGGTGTCCAGGCACTACTGGGCCACAAGAGCATGGCTGAGATGGTAAGATGAGCCGTGAAGGCAGGAGGGAGTGCGAAATGTGCTGATCATCCATTCGCATTGCGTGTGCGTTCAGGTGGGGGCGTTCAAGGACTGGTCGGGCGGCGCGTCGCTCATGGGCATGACGACGTTTGGCGAGATCGGGCACCTGCCCAACTCGAACGACTTCCCCCACTACGACTCGCTCATGTTCGGCGCCATCATCTTCTCCAAGCGCAAGCGGAAAGAGTACCTGTACTTCTGAGCCGATCGCGGCGACGGCATGAGCAGCGAGACGCCACGACACGCGATCGGGGGAGCTGGCATGAACGTGTTGAAGCAAGTGTTGAGGCGAATTGCGGTACTCTCATAATTCTGCTTCCCGAATGATGCTAAAAGGTCTTCCCTGTCACTCTTGTGAAATGCATCCCGCGTCGTGATTGGCTACTATGTGGCTACATTGTGGTCGTTGGCCAATCACCACTCTTGAAAAAGAGGGTAAAAGTACTAATTTAAAACGGGCGTCGACCCTCTTTTTTATTAGCCAATGATGACGAGGGGCAGTAAGATAATTCGCCAATCATGCCCTCGGACAGTATGATAATCTGTTTTAAATCAGTATCACATTCCCCTCTTTTCCACCAATCTGAAACGGGTAATCGCCTGTTTTCGACCAATCGCAGGCGCCCGACACGAAACGAGCCGCGGAGCCGACCCGACCACCAGCGACGGCCGCCTCGGCGCCTTCACTTGCGCTTTGTATCGCCAAGAGGCGGAAGAAGGAAGGGAAAGGGACGCCCGAGGGGGATCGCCCCGCGCCGCCGCCAACGCCGCGCCCGACGGTCTCCAACACGCGCCAACTCAAGCTGAGGCTCCTGTGGAGGTGGCCAGCCAGTCTCGTGCTTTGAATCGGGACGACAGGGCCAGGCTGCCGCCGGGAAGAGGGAGAAAGGCCGCGGATATGGGTGCCGACACGAGTGCGCGTCGGTCGGATCGCGACCGCAGCCGCAAGCGCCGCCGCGACCGCAGTCGGAGCAGAAGTCGCAGTCGGTCAGAGAGCCCGGATGACAAGAAGAGGCGCGGCCACCGCCGCAGCGCGCGCTCCAGGTCGCGGGGCCGTAAGCGCTCGCGCTCGGCCAGTTCCTCGCGCTCGTCAGGCTCGTCACGCTCGCGAGACCGCGGCGGCAGCAGCCACCGGAAGCGTAAGGCGAGCAGGAAGAGCCACCGCGACAGGGGCAGGAAGAGCAGCCGCAGCCACCGCCGACGGTCGCCGGACGCCGGGTCATCGCGCAGCCGCTCGGCGCCGCGGAGTGGCAGGAGGGGCGACCGGTCTAGCCGGCGCCGCAGCCGCAGTCCGCGCAAAGGGCGGTCGCGGTCGCGGTCGCGGTCGCGGTCGCGGTCCCGGTCACAGTCGTCCAGGCCGAGGACCTCCAAGCGTCGGAGCGCCAGCGAGAAAAAGGAGGCTGCTCCGGGTGTTGCAAAGATCGAAGCGTCCAGTGCTTCAGTCGAGGTAGTTGCCCCATCAGCTTCGAAGGAGCAATCGGAGCGTACTCCTTCGGCTTCCAAGGAGGAACTGAAGCCTGTCTCAACGGCTTCGACTGCTGCTGCCATCGCGGCGCCAGCTGCAATCCCACCAGATGCCACGCCCGCCGCCCCAGACACGTCAGTGAGTGGCATCCACAACAAGGACGCCAAAGCTGCGAATATTCCGACGCCAAGTAAGGAACAAGCGGGGTCGTATCCCAAAGACAAGCTATCAACGGCGCCGACCTCCGCTTCGTCGACGAGCGCGACCACTACGAGGACTGACCGGAAGCGCGGGCGTAGCCGGAGTCGCAGTCGCGACCGACGGCGCACTACAAGTCGACGCAGCCGCAGTCGTAGTCGTGGACGCGATAGATCAAGTGCCGCATCCGCAATCTCCAATCTGCCGACTGCTGCACCTGCACCTGCACCTAAAGCGGTCGTCCCAACTACTGAGCGAGCCAAGACATTCAAGTTCTCTGGTATTGCGCTCAAGGGAGATGCACGAGCGAAGAATGGCGGGTTGAAGAAGGTGGCGAAGGCCGCAAACATCCTGGCTGCCCAGCCGTTTGGCGAGAAGCCCAGCGACGACGATGAGAAGAAGCGCCGCCGCGAGAAGATGAAGTTATGGCGTGAGCAGCAATTGAAGCAGAAGGAGGAAGAAGCTGCCAAGTTCCTTGCTCCTGTGGATGCTGTCCCGAAGCAACTGCCGCTTTTGACACCGGAACATGAATCGAAGAAGGAAACAGACGAAGAGAAGCAGCAGCGCGAGCGAATTCAGCAGGTGGTGCAAGAGGTTGACCCGCTGGATGCATATATGGCTGGCCTAGTCGACGAAGCGGCTATCCACAACTCGCTCGCGAATCCAGCGTCGAATGTGATTTCTTTGGACGAGATCGAGTCCAAACAGAAGATAGACATTTACGGCACCTTCCTTCCGGCTGTCGATGCTCAGCCCGCGAAGAAGGTCGAGAAGGCCCCAACTCCCACGCGTGAACAAAGCCAGCCGGCGAAGCAGGAAACCCCAGAAGAGCGTGAGGCGCGTGAAGAGCGCGAGCTCAAGGAGTTTATGAAGGCGATCAAGCAGCAGCGCGAGAAGGAAGCCGGGCAAAACACTGAGTCAACGGGGTCAACAGCAAACGGCGACAGCGAAGCTGCTGAGGATAGCGCTGCGAAGAAGGTCGATACCGGACGGATCTACCAGGGATTCGAAGAAGACATTATCGGCGAGGACGCTGCGGAGGTTGATCAGCGCTCAGCACTCGAGATCTTACAAGATGCCCAGAAGAAGAAGGAGATCAAGGCGGTCGACCATTCTCAGGTAAGCCCGCAGAGCAACTATGCTGCGGAAACAGTATCTCTCTTGGCTAACGATCGCGTGCATTGCATGCGAAAACAGATGAACTACCTACCGTTCCAGAAGAAGTTCTACGTAGTTCCGAAGGAGATCAAGGACATGCCTGAGGAGGAGGTAGAGGCCATCCGCAAGGAGTTTGAGATCAAGATTCGTGGCAAGAACTGCCCGCGACCGCTTCAGAAGTGGACCCAGTGCGGCTTCAGTGTTCGCATGCTCCAGCTCATCCAGAAGCACGGATACTCGGAGCCGTTTGCGATCCAGCGGCAGGCTCTGCCGGCCATCATGTCAGGGCGTGATGTGATCGGCATCGCAAAGACCGGGTCGGGCAAGACCCTCGCGTTCTTGCTCCCCATGTTCCGCCACATCCTTCACCAGCCGCCGCTTCAAGAAGGCGAAGGGCCGATCGGTCTTATCTTGGCGCCTGCGCGCGAGCTTGCGCAGCAGATTTACCTGGAGGCCAAGCGGTTCGCGAAGGGTCTCGGGATGCGCGCGACAGCGGTCTACGGCGGCTCGTCCGTCTCGGAGCAAATCGCCAACTTGAAGCGCGGATCAGACGTGGTCATTTGCACGCCCGGGCGAATGATCGACATCCTCTGCATGAGCGCCGGCAAAATGGTGTCGCTGCAGCGCGTGACGTACGTGGTGCTGGACGAGGCCGACCGCATGTTCGACATGGGCTTTGAACCTCAGATCACCAAGATCATGCTCAACATCCGCCCAGACCGACAGACACTGCTCTTCTCGGCGACGTTTCCGCGTGCGGTGGAGTCGCTTGCGCGCAAAGTACTCAAGAAGCCGGTCGAGATCACCGTCGGCGCGCGCAGCACCGCGTCGGGAGACATCACGCAATACGTAGAGGTGCGCGAAGAGAGCGACAAGTTCATGCGGCTGCTGCAGCTGCTCGGCCTCTGGTACGAGAAAGGCAACGTGCTGGTGTTTGTCAGCACACAGCAAGCATGCGACAAGCTCTTCCAGGATCTGATGAAGGCTGGGTACCCTGCGCTCTCGCTTCACGGTAAGCTTGGATGGTGCTCAGAGTGCCACTGCAACTGTTTTCCGGATGACTCATTCGCTATGGTTGATCTATGGATCGCAGGTGGCAAAGACCAAGTGGATCGTGACTACACGATCGACGACTTCAAGCGCAAAGTGCGCACGCTCATGGTCGCCACGTCGGTCGCTGGCCGTGGATTGGACGTCAAGGACCTCGTGCTTGTGATCAATTATCACTGCCCGAACCACTTGGAAGACTACGTGCACCGCGTCGGCCGCACCGGCCGCGCTGGCCGGAAGGGAACAGCGTACACGTTCATCTCCCCTGATGTACGTGGTCACCAAGTTGAGTATTGCCAAGATGCCTTTACTGACGACTGGAATATGTGGCTGAACAGGAGGAAGAGTACGCTGTGGACTTGGTCAAAGCGCTAGAGAGTGCCAAGCAGACTGTCCCGCCGGAGCTTGTCGCGCTCGCGGATGGTTTCAAGGAGAAGGTCAAGCGAGGCGAGGCGCGGTATCATGGCAGCGGCTTCAAGGGCAAGGGCTTCACGTTCGATGAGACCGAGCGGAACGAAACCCAGCGTGTGGCCGACTTGCAGAAGCGGCAGTATGAGATTGACCAGGGCATCTTTGTCGAGGTGCGTTCGGAAGAGTCCCTGGATGCTGTTGCTCAGAACTGGGAACTGATGATGCGTTTGGTCTCGCGTATGGCAGCAGGATGGCGGGACTGGTGCCGAGGACGACGATGGTGATGAGCCATCGCGCGACGCGAGCGCGGCTGATAACGCTCCGCAGTCGAACCCAGCTGCTCCGGCGTCCTCGACGGCTCCGCCTGCGATGGACAGCGTGGCCATGTCGGCGTTCATCAAGGCGCAGAAGATCATTCAGAATCTGGACCTGATGTATAAGAACAGCAAGGACGGAGGGGACGACAGCGACCACTTTACGGACGAGCTCGAGATCAACGACTACCCGCAGCAGGCACGCTGGAAGGTGACGCAGAAGGAGGCGAGCGAGTCGGTCTCGGAGCTGACGGGCGCCGCGATCATCGCGCGCGGGTCGTTCGTGCCCGCCGGCCGCAAGCCGAACCCCGGCGAGCGGAAGCTCTACCTGGTACGTTTGCTGTCGTCTTCTGTGCTTTGCGTTGCTGTAGAAGGTCGCATGCTGACGTGTTGCTGCGCCTTGTTCCTCCTCAGGCGATCGAGGCGTCGACCCGCGCCGCCGTGCTCGACGCCAAGCGCGAGCTGCAGCGGATACTGGACGAGACGACGCTGCAGGTGGGCCTCGGCGGCGACAAGTACGGCAAATATAACCTGTAGACGGCGGGCCGTCTCTCCATCCAGCTCTGTCCCCACCTCCACTGCGCCACGCAGCCCTGCCTTGTGCCTTAACACCATGTTCTCATGGAGACGCTGCGCATGCGCCTGATGCTCATCTCGATGGTCATGAGCCTCACATAGCAGTACAAAAACGACTCGGTAAAGTGCGACGATGGAAGTGTACCGGTCGGTGTACCCGTTCACCATTGGTTGGCCAGCCCAATCATCAAGCGAAGCAGCCGCCCACCGCCATCGGCCGCCACTTCGGAACGCTGGACGCCGCTGCCTCTTGGTCGCCTGCAGCACCTGAAGCGCCTGAAGTGACCCACGCGACCGCCGCAGCGAGAGCGTAAGCGACAGCGAGCAGTCATGACGTCGGCCCCGTCGGTGCAGTCGAACAACAAGAAGAAGATCAAGCTGCTCAAGAAGAAGCGCACCGAGGTGCGCAACCAGAAGAAGGTGGCCGTGCTGGAGAAGGGAGCGCGCAACGTGCTGCGCAAGCACCGGCCGTCCAAGAAGAAGCAGCAGAAGGACGCCAAGCGCCGCCGCATCGTCGTCGAGGCCGAGAAGGCCCAGCTGCTCAAGAGCGGGCTCATCACGCAGGAGGACATTGCCAAGCTCGAGGCCGAGGGCAAGGACGCCGAGGGCAAGGAAGCCGAGGCCAAGGACGCCGAGAACAAGGACGGCATGGACGTCGACGACGAGTAACGCGGCGCATCCGGGTGCGAATAGATGGCAGCGACAGTCGGACGACCGCGTCGCCGCCCGTGTACTTCTTCTCCTTCCGAGACAAACAGGTGTGTGTGATTTTAATATGCAACTCGCGCGTCGCGTCCTGCGCGCCGCGGTTCTCCATCCGTCCGCTTCGCGCTCCCTACTGCAGCTGCTTGACCATGGCAAACGCCTCGTACAGCGGGTCCTCCCAGAATGCCAGCGTGCGAACGTGGCGGTACCCCTGGTTGCGGTAGAACGCGAGCGGCCCCTGTCGTTGATGGCTCGCGTGCAGCTCGATCGACTTGAAGCCGTTCACGCGCGCCCAGTCCTCGAGATGAGCGATCAAGCGGCGACCGACACCCATGCGGTGCAGACTCGAGTCGACGGATAGACGGCGGAGCTCGCCGTGGCCGTCTGGCTTGGCTTCCAGTCCCACCATGCCGACCACTTGGTCGCTGCCGTCGGATTTAGCAAGCGTCGCCACCCAGAAGTTCCCGCCTGGGGCCATGTACGTGGCGTAGATGTCGGCCAGGTCGGTCTGCCTGGACTTGGCAATGTAGTCGACCCAGCGGTGCTCCAGCTTGGGGTCCAGCGAGTATTCCATCATGCCGTCGGCGAACAGCCGCGTGACCTCCGGCAGGTCGGCGTCGCGGAACTGGCGGATGCGGATATCGCGCTTGGTGGTGGGCGTCGAGGTGACCATGGTGGCTTGGGGAGAAGCTGGAAAGTATGGGAATGAGGACGAGGTGATGGAGGCATGGACGGCTGTCCATGGAGGCAGGCAGGCCGTCATGCAGGACGTGCCATGAGGACCGCGGCCTTTGACATGCAAAGTTCAAAGCTGAAGGTGGCCAGGCATACGTTCCCCAACACAATTTACTGTAGGGTGCTGTAAACGGATGTTTGCTGTAATCTCTCATCTGATCAAAATGTTCAGATGAGCTCATCGAGCGGGCGGGTATATCGACACAGACCCGACCCGCTGACACCCCCACAACCCGACCCGCGTCAACGGGGTCAAGCTGCTCGACATTGAGTCTGCTCATCCTTCAACTCGCTGCCGATTGGGACCGTTGTCCTGCATTTACAGCTGCTTCATCAGGGCGTTGACGGGGTAATCCGGATCCTCCCAGTACGCCCACGACCGGACGCGGCGGTAGCCGAGCTTCTCGTAGAACGGGACCGGCGGGTCGAAGGCCTTGAGCTCGACGGTCGCCAACCCGCGGCGGCGAGCCCACGCCTCGACGTGGGCGACCAGCAGGCGTCCGATGCCCATCTGGCGCACCGTCGAGTCGACCACCAGGCGGAAGATCTCACAGCATCGGTCCGGCTTGAGGACGACGGCGATGGTGCCCACGACGCGGTCGCACCCGTCCACCCCGTCGATCGTCGCGACCCAGAAGTTGCCGCCAGGAACAATGTACACGTCGCGGACATCGGAGAGGTCTGACTCGTGGACCTTCCGTACCAAGTCGACCCATCGGTGCTCGAGGGACGGGTCTTCCGAGTATGCCATCATCCCGTCAGCGAACAGCCGCTTGGCGTCGGCGGTGTCCTCCTCTTGGAACTGCCGGATGCGGACGGCCCTCTCGGTCAGGCGCGGGGACGAGTTGGGTGGCATGGCGGTCTTGAACTGCTGCGGGGAAGTTGGCAAGTGACTCTGCTTGAAGCCCACGCGACTCCTTCGCTCAGCGCGGTGCTGTCAACTCGAGTCAATGCTGCATCCCGCCAAGCTGCACCTTGCGTCCTGTTGTCGTCCCCATCACATCGGAGTTTGATGTTCATTCCTCCGATCTGACGCGCACATCGACGAAAAAGTTTAGATGAGCGAGCGGGTCAAGACCCGTTTCCGCACCCGTCAACCCACCCAGCCTGCCGACCCACCCAGCCTGCCGACCCACTCGATCTGCCGACCCGTCCAACCCGCCCGACCCTCTTCAACGGCGGACCAACAAGCGAGAATGAACGCATGCGCATTCCAACCGAGCGTCAAGTTCAAAGGTGGCGTTCATTATGCACGACGTGGCTTTGCATGGTACAGTTGATAGAATAGCTGCTGGCTCGACTCACGAGCGTGCTTGGTCCCGGTTCACGGGCGGGCGGGGCGGCGGCCGCCTCGATAAATGATAGCGCGCCGCAGCGGGCAGCATGGCAGCTCGCTGGCTTGGTGCCATCGCGAGGCGTCGCTCACGCGCGCGAGGAGGCGTGATAGATAGGAGAAGTGATGTCCGTCGCAGGCTGCCGGCTTCAGGCGGCGCGGCGGAAGACCGGGTCGGCCCGGCGCACGCACGCGGCGCCGGTGTCGCTCTCTGGGCAGCGCTTGGGCACGTCCACGTCCTCGTCGTCCGAGTCATCGTCCAGGGACGGGAGCTTGGGCCCCACGCGTAGCGGGAAGACGGCGCGCTCGCGGAGCACGCGCGGCGGCTCGCTGGGGCTCTCGAGGCGGCGCGGAGGGGTCGCCACCTGCGCGAAGGCGGCGCTCAAGTCGCAGTAGTCGGCCATGCTTCGGTGGTCTTGCGGTAGTCGCGGAGGGTGCGCGTCGCTGGGAACAATGGGGAATGAGCCGCCGGCTGACCTTTCGCGAGCCAAAATGGCGGGAACGCCGCGCTTCCCGGTTCCCATCGTGGTTTCTATTTTTTTAAAAATATATGGGCTGGTGGTGTGGATGAAGCGGTAGGTTCGCAGGTTCCTTCTGTGGAACGCGAACTTAGAGAGGGCATCCCACAGTGGGAGCGTGAGCCAGCTGCGCACGGAACACGCAGCGAAACGTGCCTCTGATCTACTGACGGTGAACAAGATGCAAGCTGGATGCTTGGAAACCCAATGCCCGGCTTGGCGGAGCTGGGCGGCGCTGGGGTCGGAGAACCCAGCTGGTCGGCGGCACCTGGATAAGATCCGCCGCGAGATCTGGCGGCGCCAACGGCCTGCGCATTCCAAATTGGAACAATCCCAGGGCGTGTGGGGCGACGACATACATTACCCAAGTCAAAACGCCGCCTCACCCATGCATATCCACCCCGCTTGTCGGTCGCCTAACGCCGCCCTCCAGCGTCGCGGACTCCTTCCGCAATGCAATGCACTCACCGTCCATCTCGCCGCGTCCTTTTCCGCGAAGCGGCACTTCAAGTGCCGGCAGCGGACGGACGCAGCCTCGCGAGCATCTTGCTCAGCTCGCCGTCGCTTAGGTTCTCTTTCATCCTGGTCATCCGAGCACATGCGAACTTAGTGGACTACTTCATCATCAACAACAGCCACAGGTGCCATGCGTACCAGCCCAAGGTCGCCGTCGGAATAATGTCCGTGAACGGGAGCAGCTCCTCGAGCAACGCCAAGTAGTAGATGCGCGGCGAGGACTCCGAGTACAGCGCCGACACGAGCTTGGCCGACATGGGCGCCCAGAGGAGGTCCGCCAGCTCGCCCACGACGGGCACTGCGAAGGACGCCGAGCCGACAAAGTCGATCACCAGGCTCGCGAGCAGCTTGTGCGACGGGTTCTCCATCACGTACTGCTGCACCCTGGCGGCGATTTCTCCCGGCGCAAGGCCCTGGTTGGACTCGGAGCCCTGGAAGAGCAGCAGCTGCCCCTGCGGACTGCGCAGGAACCCGTCGACAGCCGCCTTGAGCCGCGCCGACCGCACCACTTGCAGCGTCACCAGCGTCGAGATGGCGGCGAACACGAGCACGAGAAACGTCGCAACCGCCGCCACGAACCACAGCGGGAAGCCCATGATGCCGACCAGCAGCGTGACCGGCAGCCAGATGGGCGACGTGGCCGCGATTCCGATCACCGTGCCCGCTATCGGCGGCAGCAGTCCGACCGCCACCTTGTTCTTGTGCAGCGACAGCTGCGCCATGACCATCAGCAATGTCATGTGAGCTCAATCCACGGACGTAAGCTAACTTGAAGGGGGGTTAGCCGGCACCCACCTGACGCGCGATCGCTGACGCGCGCTGTCTCATGAGCAGCGCCTGGTTCACCAACTCGCGGGGGCGGCGGTCCGTCTTGGCGTGCACAACGACCTCCAGCGACGCCGTCACCTGGGCATATCCGAAGAGTAAGCCTTCTCGCCTCACTTCACCCAGCAACTTACACGACTGCCTACGTTGTTGACGACGACGTTGCGGGTCCACGAGATGCTGCCCTCCGACAGCACCGGCACGCAGTCCTGCAGCTTCATCGTGTGCGAGGCGACCAGCCGCTTGCCCTCGAGCACTTTAAACACGACCGGTCGCTCTCCCGCAGTGCCGCTGCCTTCTTGCTGCTCGCCGGCCTCGGACGTCGTGACCCGGAGCGTGCACGGCAGCGACAGCTCTTGCTCCTCGGCGCCTGCGTCTCCCGCGACCGGAAGCAGCACCGTCACCCGCATCAGTTCCGGTAGCGGGAGCCGGCTCGCATCCTTCTCCTGTTGGATGCTCCAGTCCAGCTCGGCGTCGCTCAGCGTCAGCTCCATCAACTCGCTCACTCGCTCTCCTTCTCGTCGATGCAGCCGTTGTGGATCCAAAGTTCTCAGCTTCGACATGTTTTGAAGTAGAATTACGAAAATGCTCCCAAACGATGCGATAAACTACGGAAACGTGCAACTTGATCGGATCTGTTCTGTATTTCAGCCAATCCAGTCCTCCGAGTCGATGATTGATGCATTTCCATTCGTCAAAATACTCCACCCAACCTGTCAACACTTTCAGCGATCAACAGGTTCAAACTTGTGATTCAAAGCCGCCGACACCGCCATGGCGCTTGAGGACTTCGAGGACCCGGCGTTCGACGCGCCGTTCGAGCCCACCGGTGCGTGCTAAGCGCTTGTATATGGTCGCCAGCACTGCCTCTAACTCTCTATGGTGGCGGTGGCGGCGGCAGAGCTGAGCCGGCGCCGGTGCGAGCACTGCCGCGAGGCGCTGGCTGACTGGGCGTGCACCAAGTGCTCGTGCCTGTACTGCCGGCGCTGCGAGCTCCGCGTCCACCACGAGATGCAGCGCAGCGGCGCGGGCCGCGAGGAGCTCGAGGAGAGCAAGGGCGACGGCCGGCCGCACCAAGAGTACATTGCGCCGGTCAACGGTACGATCACCGCCAGACGTTGGGGTTCACGGATGCGCTGGCCATTGAACGAACGCCGGTAGTGTGCGAGGTGTGCGGGCGCAAGGGCGCCGACTTCCTCTGCGTGAGCTGCCGGACGTACCAGTGCGCCGGCTGCTGCACGGAGAAGCACCTGCGCACGCCCAGCAACGGGAACCACATGTACTTCGCCATCGAAGGTGCAAATGCGGTGATGATCAAGCCGTTGATATCGTGTCCGTCGCTAACGCCTGCTGATCGGATGGCGCCAGGGAGCTCGCCGAAGCTCGTCTGCTATTCGCAGTGGTCGCCGATGTACCTGGCGGTGGCGGTGGCGGCCTACCGTCAGACGAACAGCGTGCTCATCAAGAGCGAGCGGGGTCATCCTGCGGGATCGTTCACGGACACCACGATGCGCGAGCTGAGCGGGCTCAACATCCATGAAGCGCAGTCAGCACCTTCGGCTCAATCAGTTGAGGCGCCAGCTCCTCTGAGCGTCGATCCTGTCCAGCCTAGCACCAGCGCCGCCTTCGTCGTGGATCTGACCGGGAGCGACGACGAGCAGGCGAGCGACCCGTCCGCGACGTCAAGCGGGTCTTCCGTTCGCATTAAGCCGGACCCGCGCGTCAAGTCGGAGAACGCGTGGCTCACGGCCGCGACAACCGCTCCAGCCAATGACGAGGCGGAGCTGGACAGCCTGCTTGGGCAGATCCTGGAGGACGACGACATCATTCTGCGCACGATGATCGCCGAGTACAACAAACTCAGCGGGGCCATCTACCGCACGGAGAACGAGGTGACACAGCTGCGGCAGAAGGCGAAGGACGCGAAGAACATGCAGGAGATCATGGCCCACCGGCAGGCCGTCCAGGCGCTCCACGCGCGGCTATCGCGGCAGAACCAGCAGCGGATCAACGCGGTGGCGAGGATCGTCGTGTGCATCAAGTCGGACCCAGCGGAGCTGAAGGGGCTGATGGCCGAGTGCACGCTCAACATCCCTGGTGCGCAGCTCGAGTGCCACCGCAAGTGCGCGGTGACGGAGGCGGCGATCCGCGAGAAGCTGGTGAGCATGAAGCGCCTGCGCGACGGCATGACGAGCGCCGTGAGCATGAAGAAGCAGGCGTTCGAGGAGATCAAGCGGCTGGGCGACATGATCGCCAGCGAGGAGGCCGCCACGCGCCGGCTGCACCAGGAGCGGATCGAGGAGTTCCTACGCCTGTGCAGCTTCAGCCAACAGATCCAGACGGCCGTGCACCGCATGGCCGGCTCGCAGCCGTAAGGCCGCGGAGCCGCTTTAAGCGCTGATCGACATGCAACGAGTCGTTGTGGGTAACCCTGGTCGACACGAGTCGGTTCACGAGAGCTGGTATAGCGGCGGTCAGCTCCATCGTGCTCGACTGAGCATCGACTGTCCCTGCTGCGGTTTCTGGTGTTGTTGTGGGCGTGGAGGCGACGCACTCGCGGGAAGCAGTGCGGTTGGCGCTCGGTAATAAAACGGACGCGTGCGGGAAGAGCTGTGCGCTCTCGAGTCCGCGCCATGCTGCCAAGTCTGCGGCTCGAACCCCACCACCACGGCTTTGAATGGCATGTTGATGTCCAAGTGTATGCCACTGCTGCCACTGCTGTTGAGTGACGATGCGGTATGGAGGTGTGGCACTTCACAGCCGCGGCGACAGTCGGCTCGAGCACGCGTCGCGCTTCTCCAGCCTGGCTTCAGGCGCTCGCAATGCCGCAAGCCGAGTGACTAGGACGGCGGAACCTATCACCAGCGCATGCATGTCATGCATGCACTTCATCGTGGGCATCACGGTCGATAAAACCTCGAAACCGAGGTGTTTCGCCCGATTCTCTTGCTTCTTTGACGCAGACGCTTGTTGCAGCCAAGATATCCGGGCGGCGCGGCATACTGGGCGCGAGACAATTTCCTTCGGCGTGCGAGGCAAGCGACGCGCAGAAGGGCGGAAGGGCGGGCGACGCGAGCGCTCAGGCGACCGACGACCGACGGCCGGCGCGCGACTCGACTCGCCTCGCTTCATACAGACGCACAGCCGGGCGGCGGGCGCTCGATCCGCGCGAGAGCAGCGGTCGCGGGGGCAGAAGAGCGCGAGACAAGCGCGCATTCCGGTGCCGACCGACCCGAAGGTGCGTTCGCTGCGGCCGCGTTGACCTGCCGCTGTAGGAGGCGGCGCTGACGGCGTGCGGCGTTCTTCAGCAGAGCGGGAGGCGAGCGATGAGCCATGGAGCAGTCGCGACAGCGGCGAGCGGCGGCGGCGGCTCGCTCGTGGACCGTGTGTACTCGTTCGCGGTGCAATCCGTCACGGACACCAAGGACACGGTGCGTGTCTGAAGCGGCGGCTGTGCGGCTTTGCTGGCGCTTTCTGACCGCCAGGCCCGGTTGGGGACCCGCCGCAGCTGATCCTCGTGTGCATCGCGCTGCTGGAGGCGCTGGACCGTCTGCAGCAGCGGCTGCATCTGCCGACGACGCTGGTCAAGGAACTCAAGCGGAGACTCGCCAAGATGATCGACGTGTCGCTGTCGCCCTCGAGCACGCGCAAGGCGAGCCCCGCGCTGGGCGACGCGCTGGCCGACAGCGACATGTGGGCGGCGGCCAAGCCTGAGGAGGTGCGCGGCGTCGTGCAGTGGGCGATCGACGGTGCGTGCGGAGCCGGCGACGCGCGATGGCTCGTGCTGGAGCTCATGCGGCTGTGGTGTTGGTTGTCTTCTGTCCGCAGTCGTCAAGTACCTGAACCACTTGGTGGTCGCGAGCTCGCTGTGCGTGTGCCGGGGGATATTTATTTTGATTATGCGCGTGCCGGGCGTGTCGACGGCGTGCGCGCTCTTCTACCGCGTGCTCCAGCTCGTGGAGGACACGGTGCAGCTGTCGTCGGAGACGATCCGGGACATGGCGGGGGCGGCCGGTGGCGCCGGCATGGGCAGTCATGTCGGCGAGGTGAGCGGCAGCCGAGGTTCCCATCACAGTCACCACCGCCACCGAGCCGACGGCTACATTGGCGACTCGAGCAGTACGTGGCGGTAGTCACACAGTTGTATGCTTGTGTTCCGCCGATTGATTGACCCGTCATCTCCTGTACTCTCGCAGTGACAGCCGTAGTGCTCGAGTACCGGGAGAAGGAGTGCATGGTGCCGTCCAACATAGACCAGCGCATTCGACGGGTGATGCACTTCCAGATCCCGCTGCGGTCGTTCGAAGCCACCGTCCGCCTGCCGCCCAGCCACGTGCAAGGCTCTTCGGCCCATTTCCCGCTACAAGACGGATCCACAAACGTGCTCGCAGAGCCTGGGTCCTACGTGCCCATCAGCTCGGCGAGTCCGCGCTCCATCCCAGCCTCCCCGCGCGCGCGTCGGCGAGTACAGCTCGCGTTCTCCAACTTCTCGGACGACGTTCTGTACCAGGCACGAGATCGGCTACGACTGGAGCGCGCGGCAACCATCACGGGGACGCGCAACCTACTCGTGCCGGTGTTCAACCCGCAGGACTGCAACGACGAGATTTACCTGTCGTGCGGGCGTCACTGCGCCACGAAAGTGGGGCCTGGGATGTACAGAAGCGTCCGCGGCAGCGTGGCGTTACCAAGAAATCGTCTCGCGTACTTTGAGATGACACTGCAAGAGGTGCGGTCTCCTGCTCGGACATCCTCCCAGACCAGCAGGCTGCTGGAGCGAAGCAGCTCCAGCGATGCATCAGCAAGCGCTTCTGGTACGGGAAATGCGCGCGTGGGAGGTGGAGCAGACGCGAGCGTGTGCATTGGCGTGTCAACGCGGTCGATGGCGTTGAACTCTCTCGTGGGCACAACTCGGTACTCGGTACGTTCGGTCATGCCGAGCTGGCGTGTGGCTGGGGAACTTGGTATTGACTCACGCGTGTGCTCTTTGGTGCTCCCCTCCGCTCGCTCCGTCAGGTTGGGTTCTACTCTGCAGGCCACGTATTGGTCGGCGCGAACCGGCGAAGCTTCGTCGCCGTCAATCGCGGATATGGGTTCCAGTCAACCGTCGGTGTGCTGACCAGGATAGTTGACGAGCAAGAGGAAGGCGTGGGCCGCCACGGAGGCGGAAGCGACCAAGACAGGAGGGAGGCGCAACGAGGTTCCCAGGCGCCGCGCCTGTCGATCGCCATCCCGCAATCGGCAGCGACCGCGACGGCGCTGGTGCGCTTCACGGTCGACGGCGTGGTGCTGCGAGACAGCAACGGCCAAGTGATGGAGTTCACGCTGCCATTCCCGGCGCACAACGACCTGTTCCCGACACTCACGCTGCACTCGCAAGGCGTGCAAGTGTTCGGGCGGTTCTCGGCCCCGGACATCGCGGCGGCGAGCGCGAGCGAGATGGACTTGGCGCGGGAAGAAGCGGCGGACCTGTGGTGTCTCGACGGACTGCAGCTGGCCGTGCCGCCCTAGCGATACGAGCGCGTCGACGGGTGCATCGACCGGGAGTGCACCGCCTTGAGCTCGACGCCGACGCGTTTGGCAGCTGTACAACATCCGAGACAACCGGTAACTAAAGAGAATTCGTGGGTCAGGCTGGAGGAGTGTGCACACACCCGCTCCTAGCAGCAAAGCACGGCTCCACGTCGCGAAAACACGCTCGCCGTCTGTATTTCGGTCCGTATCGGCCCCCCCTCGGCTGCTCTTTCGGCGCTGGCGCCGCTCTCGAGTCCACCCCCCGTCTACTTCTTGGAGCGCTTGCCGGCGCCCTTCTTGGGGATGGACTTGCCCCGCCGCTTCATCTGGTCCAGCTTACCGAGCCGCTCCTGGTTGAGGATCTCGAAGTTGGGGTCGTCGCCGCCCAGGCGCAGCGCGATGGGCTTCTTGAACCACGAGGCCACCTTGTCGCCGCGCAGCTGCTTGCTGATCACCTTGTTGCCCGACGCCGTCTGGCGCTGCGGCAGCCGCTGGAAGATCTGCCGGCTCAGCTCCGCCAGCTTCTGCGTCGTCGCCATCGCCACCAAGTTCCCACGACGCTCGTCCTCCCGTTCTCGACTGCAGGTCGGGGGCGGCCCACTGATGGGTGGCGAAAGCCCCGACCGCTTTTCAGCCAATCACAGCCCTCCTATTTGTATTTATAAGTAATAAACGTATTCTATAGCTACATAAACATAGTTTACAAAACATGCAGGGCTAATTATGGGAATGCGCCGTGTTGGCGCTCCTTGTCGCCTGGATGACGCTCATGGCGACCGCCGACACTACGCGATTCGCTCCCAGTCCCCGCGCTTCCTGCTCCTCCGCCGCCCTCCCCAGCCGCTCCCCGCCATGTGCCACGGCTGCGCGTGCAAGATCGGCCCGTCGCTGCTGGCGTCGGACCTGTCGTGCCTCAAGGACGAGGCGCTCAAGGTGGTGGCCGCGGGCGCCGACTACCTGCACCTGGACGTCATGGACGGCCACTTCGTGCCCAACATCTCGTGGGGCCCGCCCGTCATCAAGGCGCTGCGCCCGCACACGAGCGCCTTCTTCGACTGCCACATGATGGTCTCCAGGCCCGAGCAGTGGGTCGGCGACATCGCGGACGCCGGCGGCGACCAGTTCACCTTCCACCTCGAGGCCACGCGCGAGCCGCTCGCGCTCATCCAGCAGATCCGCGACGCCGGCATGAAGGTCGGCGTGGCCGTCAAGCCCGGCACGCCCGTGGCCGACGTCTTCCCACTCGTCGACAAGGTCGACATGGTGCTCGTCATGACGGTCGAGCCGGGCTTCGGCGGTCAGAAGTTCATGGCCGACATGATGCCCAAGGTCGAGACGCTGCGCGCTAAGTTCCCCGCGCTCGACATCGAGGTGGACGGCGGCCTCGGCCCGGCCACCATCGACGCCGCCGCCAAGGCCGGCGCCAACATGATCGTCGCCGGCTCCTCCGTGTTCAAGGCCGCGGACACGGCCGGCGTCATCCTCGAGCTGCGCCACAGCGTCGAGAAACTCGGCAACGGCAAGAGCGACGCCGAGCTCACCGCCCGCGCCTGAGGGTAGTGCATTGCAGGCTTGCCAAGTGACCGTCGCATCAATGACGATAACAAGTAGACGCTGCAACGAGTCTGGAAGAATCAAAACCATGCCTCACTCCACTTGAACAGGCAACGCGAAGGCAGAAGCGCAGCATCCGTCGAGCGCCGAGCGAGCTCGGCCACCTGAGTGTGCGATCGTTTACAATGCATTTACATATCCACGTCCTCGGCGTCCTGCGGCGCGGCGGCGGCCAGGCGCTCGTACTTGCCCTCGGACCAGACGCTGAGCATCTGCAGCCGGAACTCGGCCATTTTCCGGTCGAAGTGCTGCAGCAGCTTGGCCTGCTCGGGCGTGAGCGTCTGGCCGGCCTTGCACACCGTGTAGTCGCGCGTGAGCACGATGGCGCCCTTCTTGAGGTCCACCGGCAGGCCCAGGTTGCGCAGCGACTCGACCATGCTGCCGATGAACTGCGGCAGCGGGCCCTGCTTCAGCGTCACCTCCTCGGTCGCGACGAAGCCCGAGCGCGGGAAGTCGCTGATGGACAGCTTGCCAAAGTACTCGAGCACCTCGGCGCGGTCCTTGTTGGTGAACAGCAGGCCAGTGTTGCCCGACACGTCGCGCGCGAGCCGCGCAAGCTCGTCCGCGTACTCCTCCTCCTTGGAGCGGCCCAGCGCCACCTGCATGATCTTGTTCTTGCCCAGGAAGAAGCTGCGCGAGGCGTTCGCGTTAGAGACTTGAGACGACATCAACACGAACACGGAGAGAGCTAGACTAGGAGACGCACCGGCTGTCGGGGAAGTCGAGGCGCACTTGCTTGAAGTGGTTGGTGCGCATGTTGGAGAAGGAGAAGACGAAGACGGCGCGGTAGCTGTCGACGGCGCCGCGCACGGCCTCGACGACCGTCTGCTTGAGCTCGTTGCCCTTCTTCTCGGCCTTGGTGAGCGGCTTGACGCGCTGGCGCTTGGACTTGGGCATCCTGTCGGTCGGGCGAGCAGTAGCAGCAGCAAGGACAGCGGCAGGCGGCAGGACGCGCGGGCGGCAATGAGCGCTCGGCTGCCGTCGCCGGTGGCGTCGGTCGCAGCTTTTCGTGTCCTCCACCAACCAAATGCCCGGCGGCGTTTTTCCGCCAATCCGCGGCCTCGAAACCCCATTGACGCACGAAAAATCCCGTTTCCGCGTCTGTGATTGGCGGAAACCCGCGTCCGATGGCAGAACCAATCAAGGGGCCATCGCGAGGGGAGCAGTCCTTGCCCCGAATCCGCCGCTTTCGCCCCCGAGCAGAGCTGCCAGCGCGTCCCCCGCGACCTCCGAGCGTTCCCCGCCCGCCCCTCCTTCCCCCCCAGCACCTCCCAGCGCCTCCGCCATGTCTGCGTGGGGAGTCCAGGCCGCCGCGGGCCGCGCCAGACCCACGGCCGCCGCCATCGTGGCGGGCACGGCCACGTCGGCGTCCGTCAGCTTCTCGGACGCCGCACCAGCCGCTGCTGCTCCTGCCGCGCCCACGACCATGACGCTGGCGCCGCCAGAGTCGCCTGAGTCGATCGACCTGTTCGAAGGCGTGCAGCCCGTCGAGGCCGTCGAGATCGAGGGCGTGGCGCTGCTGCAGATCATCAAGCACTGCCACGAGAGCCTGCCGGCCAGCGTGGCCGGCTCGCTGCTCGGGCTCGACAGAGGCAAGGTGCTCGAGGTGACCAACAGCTTCCCGTCGCCGCCCAGCAGCGAGCGCAAGAAGGAGGCGGACGAGTACCAGCTCGAGATGATGAAGAACCTGCGCGAGGTCGGCATGGACAACAACAAGGTCGGCTGGTACCAGTCGGTCGCCATGGGCACCTTCTGCACCTCGGCGCTCATCGAGGCCCAGTTCCAGTACCAGAAGACGCTCGGCCCCAACGCCGTCTGCCTGGTCTACGACTCGGCCGAGACGGCCAAGGGCGTGCTCAGCCTGCGCGCCTTCCGCCTCAAGAAACCCTTCTACGACGCCTTCAAGGCCGGCATCTTCACCAAGGAGAGGTGTGTTGGCTTACGCTCACCTGTCCGTCCTTGTCTCGACCGTCGTGCCAACTGCTAACGTGATGGATTGCCTGCCTGCCTGCTACAGCTTCGCCAAGAGCGACATCCGGTCGGCCACGCTGCTGGAGGAGCTGCCCATCAAGATCCACAACTCGGACATCATCAAGGTCTGGCTGCAGGACGCCGTCGCCAAGCAGGGCGCCGTGGCCGCCACCAGCTTTGACCGCCTCGACCTGGCCACCAACGCCTACCTCGTACGCTGCATCGCCTCCTTGTCCTCCTCTCGGACCCTCGTGACGGACGTCTGACGGGTGCCTCCGTGCTCTGTCACTCCACAGGAGAACAGCCTGAAGAACATCACGCTGTGGGCGGACGAGCTGGCGCAAGAGCACTACAAGTTCCAGGGCTACGAGCGCGCGCTGTCCAAGCAGCGCGCGGCGTACGCGCAGTGGCAGAACCGGCAGCGCGAGGAGAACAAGGCTCGGCGCGAGAACGGCGAGGAGACGGTGCCTGAGGAGGACCCGGACTTCTTCAAGTCTGTGCACCAGCCCTCGCGCCTCGAGGCGCTGCTCATCACCAAGCAGATGAACACGTACTGCGAGCACATCAACCGGTACGCCGGTAAGTCTTTCCAGAAGCTCTTCCTCGCCGCCAAGTTCCACCAGGAGGAGTAGGCCGGAGGGTCCTCGCAGTTCTTTTCGTCGCTTCCTTGGCGCCGGTCTCTCGAGCTTGGAAGACCGGGCGCCGGTGGCGGTGACGCGGGTGGTGGGCACTTAGAGTTGTCGGTCGGGTTCGCTCTTGGCTAGTCGGCGCGGCAGGGATGACGGAGACGGAAACGAATAGGCAACATCGACGCTTTAGCAAGGAGGGAGGCCGGTGGCGAGCGGTACTAGTAATAGTCTTGTGTGCTTGTCTTGCTCGTCGGTCGATCCCTCTGCCTTGCTGCTGCTGCTGCTGGATCGGATCGATCATCGCTTGGGCATCGCCGAGCCGCTAGAGGTGAGCACGCATGCATCAGACTTGCAGCCTCGACCCCGTCGTCGCACCATGTCGAGACGCACCTGTACAGGTTGTAGATGTGCGGGTTGGCCTTGAGCGCCTGAAGTTCGTCGTCGGCCTCCTGCGCGCGCCGCACGAGCCGCTCCTTGACGGACCGCATCTTGTCGGGCACGAACTGCAACGCCAGTGCACGCAGGAAGGCGGACCACGGGTCCACCTGCTGCATGAGGTCGCTGCGTCGCACCGTAACCGCCTCCTGGTTGCTGCTGCTGCTCGGGACGGCCCAGTCCAGCAGCGGGTTGCGGTCGCGCTCGGGGTCGTTCTCCGGCGCCAGCGCTCGCGTGTCTCCGTCTCGGAGGAACTCGAACAGCGCGCAGAGCTGGCCGACGGCCTCGCCCTGCCTGCCGTCGCTGCTGCTGCTGCTGCTGCTCAGGTCGAGCCGCGAGAGCACCCACTTGACGCGGTGCAGCAGCAGCTGGTCGTCGCTGCCCAGCGGCACGCTCGAGCCCGCCGAGGCCTCGCAGACGCTGATGGCGGCCTCGTCCCGCTCGAGCCTGTCGAGCAGCTGCCTGCGCGTCTCGGCGTGCCGTGCGAGCACCTCGGCCAGGTCGGCCGACAGCAGCGGGTTGTCGGCGAAGGCGCGCTCGAGCCGCGCCACCGTCCCCGGGTGCACATGTCGGACGGCCTCGAGCAGGCCCTGGACCCTGGCGATGCCCTGCTCAGCGGCGTGCAGCCCGAAGCGCGTGCTCTGCGCGTCCGCGTGGGCCCTCGCGAGCTCCTGCTGCTTCTCCATGAGCTTGTCCTCGAGCTGCTCGATGGACGCCTGCAGCGCGGCGATGTTGTCCCGGTACAGCGCCGCGTTGGCCTCGAGCGAGAGGCTCAGCCGCTTCTGGTCCTCCAGGCTGTGCAGCAGGTGCAGCCGCGAGTGCACGCCCTCGATGGTGCCGAACAGCGTCTGGTGCTTCCACAGCCGGAAGAACGTGTACTTGGTCTGCCGCCGCGCGCGCCGCGCGTACGCCACGCAGATCTGCTCCTGCGCATTGCGCCGCGCTCGCCGCTGGGCCGCGAACACGAACCACGCGCGGAAGGGCGTCTGGAACACGCGGCGGCAGTACGCCTGCCACATCTCGACAGCGTTGGCGCGCAGGGCCCGCTGGTACGCGGCGCGCAGGTGCCACCGGCGCAGTCGCACGCCCAGCGAGCCCCGCGTCGTGGACTCGAACAGCGCGCGCACGCGGCGTAGCAGCGAGCAGTAGCGGTGCCAGGCGCGCAGGTGGCGCCGCAGCCTCGCGCGGTGGCAGTGCGCGTCGATGCGGCGCAGGTTGACGGGCTTGTCGAACCGCTCGAGCGTCGCGAGGCGGTGGCGACCGCCACCATCGACAGCCTCGGCCGCGTCGCCGGCGGCGTTGGCGATCGCCTTGTCGACCTGCTGCGCGCGGAAGACGGGCATCCAAGCCTGCCAGACACGGCGCAGCGCCGATTGCCGCGCGTGGGCTTGAGCCATTGCCCAGTGGCGCTTCATGGGTAGCAGCACTACGTCCACCATGAGCCGCAGGTGCATGCGCAGCACGTGGCGCGCGTGGCCCGCGCGGATGGTGCGCACGTTGGCTTTGAGGAACTCCTCGTGCACCATCTCGGGCGTGATGACGTCGAAGCGGCCGGTGGCCTCGAGCCGCTGGCGGGCCGCCACGTGCCGCTCCCGGGCGCTCCACGTTGCCTGCTTGCGGCTGCGAGGGCCCAGCGCCGCCGCCTTCCAGGGCAGCGTCACGTGCCGCAGCAACGCGAGCTGCTTGTCGCGGAAGCGCTTGTCGCTCTCCTCTCGCTGCCGCACACGCAGCGGCAGGTGCATGAGCACCACGTCGCGCAGCTCGGCCAGCACGCGCCGGAGCCACGCCGCCTGCCGGCTGGCCGCCATGCTCGCCACCTGCGCGTTCAGGAATTCCTCGCGCGCCGAGAACTCCTCCATGTGGCCCAAGAAGCCCGCGCACACGCGCGCGCGCCACGACCCGAGCGCCGCACGGAGTCTCGCGAACCGCCGGCGAACGAGGAAGCCGCGCACGAGCATGGAGATGGCGGTGGCGGCCAGCTGCCGCTGCTTGTCGCCCGTCGCGACCTCGTAGAAGACGCGGTCCAGCCGCCGCACGGTCGAGCGCAGCTCGCGCACGCCGTGCGTCACCTGCGCACTGCCAACACTCGACAGCACCATGCTGCTGCTGCTGCTATTGACGGACTTGCGTGGCGGCTGCAGCTCGCGGATGCTGTCCTCCAGGAACTGCTCGATCGCGAGCTGGTGCGTCGACCGGAGGTGGTCGGCGGCCGTACTAGATGGCGTCGCGTGGCGAGGCGAGGATGCGTACGTGAGGGATGTCGCGAGACCCTGTAGACGCTCGTCGAGGCTCGAGATGTCGCTCGCCATGGCCTTGAGCGCCTCCAGCGAGGACTCCGAGGCCGAGCCGTCAGCGGACGCCACCGAGGTCGATGCTCGAGCGACTGGCGAGCTGGTCGACACGGAGTGGCCTGGTCAATAGAGAGCAAAGAGGTGAGGCGAAGCTGTCACTTTGCATGTCTTGCATTGGGATCGTGTGCGGTACGTGGAGCTGGAGCGGCCGTGTGGGACGCGTTGCGGCGAGTGGAGGAGCGCGCAGAGGCGGCCACAGCGCTGGAGCGAGCCGTGTGGCCGCTGCTGGTGCTGCCGCCGACCATGCGCTCGAGCAGGATCTCCTCCACCGACTTGGTCGTGGGCGGCAGGCGCGACGCCTTACGCACCATGGCTGGCTCAGACTTGGTTTGAAACCCAGCAAGAGAAGTCGGTCAGTGCACAAGATGAGCCGACGATCTGTCCCCAAGAGAGATCGAGGCGTCGCGCGTGAGCAGTCGGCCTCCCAAGCACAAGTCATTCGCCAAATCTTTGGTTGTTGATTGATACCGTGGCAGTTTACTGCTGCCTTGCATGCACTGATGATCTTCACGGCGTCTTGGGTCACGGAGTGACTTGCTGCTTTTTGCCGGCTGGCGAGGGCGGGGAGGCGGCCGGCTTGGTCGTGCTGGGCAGGCTGTGCGGGTACTCGACTTGGACGCGCTCGCGGGTGTCGGCACCCAGCCAGAGCAGGTCCGGGCGGCTGTAGTGGCCCACCGTGTGCATGAGCATGCGCGCCGACAGCAAGAGCGACATGTCCAGGTCCGCGAACACTAGTCCCTCTTCATGCTCCGGCATGGGCGCCGTCAGCCGCCGGCCGTCGGGCCCATAGATAGCGGTGCAGCCTCCGCCGGGCGAGTGGAAGATGACGCCGCCCTGCGTCCGCATCTTGTCGATGCCCTTCTGCGAGAGCACCGCCGTGGTGTGGAGCACGAAGCAGCCACCTTCGAGCGCGTACATCTGACCAGCCGCGTGACTGCCCTCGCGGCTCATGCCCCAGTGGTTGGGAGAGCCGTCGACGAAGGGGTCCAGCGGCGGCCACCCCCCGACGTGGATCTGCTCGTGCTGCACGAACGTGTGGTATTTGAGCAGCGGCAACACGTGCTCCCAGCAGTTGAGCGCGCCGACGTTGCCGATGGGCCGCTCTACTACGTTGACGAGCGACTCGCCCGAGCCCTCGCCGAAGATGGAGCGCTCGCAGTGCGTGGGCTTGATCTTGCGGCGCTTCATGAGGATCTCGCCGTCCGCTCCTGAGATGAGCGCTTGCGCCAGGTACAGCGAGTGCCCGTCGTTCTCCGAGAAGCCGAGCACCACGTCGATGTTGTTCGAGGACGCGGCCGCGCGGATCGTGTCCATCTCGGGCGAGTCGATGCGCAGCGAGTTGCGGATGTACTCCTTGGTCAGCTCGGGGTCCACCGGCCTCGTCCAGATCCAGCCCGGGTACCCAGGAATGAAGGTCTCCGGGAACGCCACGAGCTTGGCCCCACCCTTGGCGGCGTCCTCAATCAACGAGCACGCTTTGGTGACGGAGCCCTGAAGATCCAACCACTCGGGCTCCGCTTGCACGGCGGCCACGCGGACGATCGAGTCGATCAGCTCCATGGTTGAGTCTTGGAGCGGGTGCTGGGCTTGCAGTAGTGCTGTGGTGCACTGTTCAAATTGGCGAATGACATTCCGTCAAGTCGGCCATTGTGCCAGACCCAGCTGATCGTGCTCTACCTGCTGCTCAGACCCGAGGACGCAGCCATTCTATTCACGAGTGCCCTCTCATCATATGCTAAGGACTCATCAAGTTCATGCGTCCGAGCATGCCGAGCACCCCGTCCGACTTGACCTGCTTGTCGTGCGTCTCCAGCCGACGGAACGGCGACATCGACGCGGCCACAGCCAATGGGGCGTGACTGCACAGCGCGTCACCGGCGGAAGAACAAATGGGCGGGCACTTGAAGCCGCTCCGAGGGCTGGAGCATGCAGGGGATGGTGCCGAAGCATTGGCGTCGTGGCGGCGGATGGCGCGCAAGCGGCTGACCTGATGCGGGTCTCTCGCGCAATCCGACGAATTAGCCTTTTCCTGGACGATTTGCTCGAACGAACCACACTTTACGCTAATTCAATGTCTACAAATAGTAAATTGGGGCACGACGGCTTGCCCCACTTGTGCGGCAATGGACAGCGCAGGAGATCAACCAGTCGGCCGCTGCACGCGAGCAAGCACTCGACGCACCAGCGGCCATGAACAACCGCCTAATGGTGGCCACGACCCAGGACCGCGGGCTCGATTCGAGGTCTTGGGCGGTCTGAACAGCAAGCGGCGGACGCCTCCGACGCCGAGCAGCGAGGGCACGTCCGCCCCCAGCGAGGGGGAGGCGGTCGCGGAGCATGCGGGGCGCAAGCGCAAGTGGCGCAAGGCGACCAACACGATCCGGCGAGAGGAGAAGGAGGAGCTGCAGAGCGAGGTCCAGCAGCTGCGGGCCCAGCTGGAAGAGCTCAAGTCGCGCGTCTTTGGACTGCCCACCGAGGCGGAACTCGCCAGCGACCGCAGGTGCAAGGCGCGCATGGTGGAGAACAGGCGCCTGCGCCGCGAGTTGCAGCAGCACACGCTCCGACTGGCTCCTGTGCACGCTCTGCTGGACGAGTGCTCCTTGTCGGTAGGTTGAGGCTCTCGATCGTAGTCGTTGCTTGGACGTCGCGGGCTGACAAAGTGTTATCCATATCGATGGTGTTCGTCAGGAAATGGAGGTCAGCAGTCCACTCCACCAGTTCCTCCACCTCAAGTCCGACTGGCAGTCGAGGCACGACACACTCGCCAAGGCGAAGGTGAGCGCGCTGAGTATCGCAAAGCAGTTCCTGGAGCAGCGGCGGCCTCGCTGGGACCCGAGGCGGCAGAATCGCCAAGAGCAGTCGTTCGAAGCCAGTAATGGCGACGCGTGTCTAGTCTGCTGGTCCACGATGCACTTCCAGCAAGTTCGCACCGTCTTGCGAGGCTTCGAGACTGTCCAGCAGTACTTCCGCGATCTGGAGATTCGCATCTCCGATCAGCTGGCGTTCATCACTGTGCGCGAAGACGACGACTACGGCGGGACGGAGATCCCTCAGAATAGGTTCGTGTCAACGACGGAGAGTGGGCACCGTATCGAGTCAAACACGGTCTTCTTCTCCCAGTACGAGGCCCAAAGTGACGCCGCAGGTGGAGAGCGCGGCTACGGCCTGGTCGTGGCCGACTTCGTGGATGCGGACGATCGGCATCCGTACCACCCGACCGACAGGTTTCGGCGCGACATCAGCTCCGTGCTGGAGGTCACATCGGTAGAGCGAGCGAGCTCTGCCGTCTCAGTTGATGGTGGAGCACCGCCGGATATACCGCCGGATATCATCGTGGTGCTCACAATCTGGGTGTACGCGAGGCTGCACAGCCCCGCTTTCGACGTCGCACCGCCGGTCTGGCAGAAGCTCCGTGAGAGCTCCGACAACTGGATCAAGCTGCTCCATCCGTCCATGATCGAGGCGCCAGAGTGAGCCACTGCTCCATGTAAATGCACGTTCCGATTGATTGGTCGTCATAGATGCATGCATCACTTCGTACACAAGCGCTTTCATCGCTTCAAGGCTCGAACTAGTGCGCCAACGCCTCGTCACGGATCTTGCACGTCAGCGTGTAGGTGTTGATGGCGTCTCCGTACTCGCACTTGAGCTTGGCGGAGGCGCCCTCGCCGCTGCTGATGGCCGTCAGGAACTCCTCGTCCTCGGTCAGGTACATGTCGTCGCCAGGGAACTCGAGCACCTTCTCCTCGTCCGACGAGCCCTCGAGCACACGCAGCATTGGGCAGTCCGAGTACGGTTCGACGACCTGGATGCGCAGTCCGTCGGCCATGAGCTCGACCGACGCGTCGTACTTCATGCCCTGAAGCAGCGCACCGTGGACCAGAGAGCCCAGCGCGCCGCTCTGGAATGACCAGTTGGCGACGTGGCAGCGAGGCACGCGGTTGCGCTCCGGGACGCCAGACTCGTCCACTGGCACCTTGGCGAGGTGGCCGAGTGTCCCAGGCGTCAGGTTGGCCTTGACGCTGCGCGCGTACACAGAGTCCATGTCGGCCTCACCCACAAGGTACCGCGCGAGGTCGACAAAGTGCGTGGCCTGCTCCACGATCGGCCCTCCGCAGTGGTCTGAGTCCCACCAGAACGGGCTTGGGATGTTGGCGTAGGCCGTGTTGTACCGCGCCGAGAAGCACACGACCTGGCGGTCCGCGAGCAGCCGCTTGATCTCGCGCGCGAACGCCGACGAGCGGAACATGTAGCCCACCGAGACGACGAGGTTCTTCTCCTGGCGCACGGCCTCCAGCTCGGCGGCGTACTTGAGCGCCTCGTCCACTGGCGTGTTGGACAACGGCTGATACATAGTGTTATTGTGATGAGCTTGATGCTAGTGGATGGGAGAGCGATGGAGTCGATGGCTCACCTTCTCGACGAAGACGTGCACGCCCGCGCGCAAGCAGAGCAACTCGATCGGGTGCTTGTAGCAGCCGTGGAACGAGGGCGGCACGCCGATGAAGGCGGCCGTCGGGTTGGCCTGCCGCAGCATCTCCTCGACGCTCGCGAACACCTCGCACCCAGCCCACTGGTGCGCGAACCCGCGGTCCGCGGCCGCGCGCTGCGCCACCTTGTCGCGCGCCTTGTCCGTCAGCGGGTCCACGACGGCAACGATCTCGGCTCCGAGCCGCTCCAGCCGCGACGCGTGGTCCCATGGACCTTCACCGCCGCCAAAGTTAACGGCACCAGCGCCGATCAGCGCCACGCGCATGGACACGAAGGGTGCCGCCAGAGCCATGGCGGGTTCAGATCAGGACGGTGTGTCAGTGCTGCGTCTGGTCTGCAAGTAGGGGAATGAGCAGCTTGTCGGCGTGGCGGAGAGGCTTCGATACAGGCTTTGGCATGCACGAAGGTGAGGAGCTTCAACTCTGGATTGAGCTTCTTCAACCACTCAACTTCTTGCAGGCACATGGCCCAACACAAGCCTAAAGTAGTGGAAACTAGGGTTTTATGTCTAGAACACCACCGATTGGACGTCGATGCTTGGGCTCAATGCGTTACAGTCTCGAACTTGCCTACTCTACATGGCGGCGTACTGCTGCCCGACGGTCTTGATGGCCCAGTCGACCTCATCGGCCTCGCGGCTGCCCAGACTGTAGCTGGTGCTCGCGAGCGGCCGCTGGCCGGGGCCGACGACGACGACGGGTTCTCGCAGCTCGGCCGCCGGTGCCGTCGCCATCGCCTTGGCGACCAACTTGTTGGCCGCGTAGGCGAGCTGGACGCTACTCGGTCGATCGCTTGGATCGGTCGCCAGGCAGTTGGCGGCGAGGAGGCGAATGTCTGAGGGGCAGGAGGACGACAGCGGCGGGCGTAACTTACCGGCCGCGACTCGCTTCTGGATCTCGTGGTCGCCGATCGGCAGCCTGTTCTTGCCCCGCGTCGTGCTGTACGGGAGCTCGTGCGTGTCCAGCTCGGAAAGCAGCACGCCGAACGCGTACACGTCGACGGCCTCCGAGTACTCTGCATTGCCCAGGATAACCTCTGGCGCGACCCAGGGCAACGCCCGAGTCCCCTGCGAGACGACGTGCCGGATGCGGTCCATGTTGGCGTCTTCGTCCCGATCGTACGCTCGGTTTGAGGTCTTCGAGTGGAGGTACTTAGCGACGCCAAAGTCGCTGAGTTTGGCGTGCAGAAGCTCGTTCAAGAGCACGTTGGAAGACTTGAGGCCGCAGTGGATCAGAGCAGGCTGGAGGGAGTGGATGTACACCAGAGCCTCCACCACGTCCAGCGCAATCTGCAGCTTTCGCAGCGTCCACTCGCGAGACCGGAGCGTCTGAAGGTAAGTGTGTACGTCCAGTTGTGGCATGAACTCCATCGCAGCCAGGACTTCGCTCTCACTTCGCCAGGCGACGCCATAGAAGGCAACGATGCGTGGATGGTCCAGCCGCGACAACATCTTCGCCTCCATGAGGAACTTGCTGAGGATGACTGGGTCGATCATCTCCGGAGCCTGGCTGTCTTCGTGATGTGACTTGAGTACCTTTGCTGCAACAGTGTCGAGTCGGTACGTGGCTATCCAGACCTCCACGAACGGACCGGATGATGATAGTCGCTGCTTCAATTTGATGCCGTCGTAGTCGACGCGCCAGGACAGCAGCTCATCATCAACCCAAGCAGCTGAGCCATTGTTCCGATGAAGAGCGCTCGATGCTGCTGATATCTGAGGCGAGTCCGTGGGGGTGTGGCTTTGATGTTGCAAGACAGCGACATCGCTCTCCATCGCGGTGAAGTGTCGATGAGCGCCTTGTGTGGTTGGCGGCTCTGATGTTGATGAGACTGCTAAATGGCCAGACTTCCGTCGGATGATCTTGAAGAGGATGACTGCGATCACGATTGCCAGCACAAAGCTGGCAACGATGTAGACAACCTGGCTTGCTCCGCTTGCACTCGATCCGCCTGAAGTTTGTTCCGTTGGACTTGGTGAGCTTGTTGCAACCGGTTCGGGTGTCGGGGCTGGTGTGGATGAAATCAAGTCCAAGCAGACTTGGTACTGATGAAGCGGCAGCTGCTGCTCAACCGCACAGGACGCGAAAGCGCTCTGCTGCAAGGTGAAGTTGGTCAGGTTGGCGAGGAATGCGTACTGATCCCACGAGAGAAGCCAGGGATTGATCGGATTCCCATCCAAAAAGCTGTTGTAGCCATGCCAGAATAAAAAATGATGTGAGGATGCTGCCACGCCATCAGGATGCAACAGACTGAAAGGCGTACAGGTTGTCGAGGCTGGTCAGGTTGAATATTGCGGCTGGCACGGTTTCAAAGCGATTGCCTCGCAAGTCTCTAGCATGCCAACGTCAGGAAATACATTCGAAGGGGTCAGACCCGTGAGCGACGTCATTGGAATCTTGTGTTTCGTACAAGGTGATCAACGCGGGGGGGTAGTCTTCACAGTCTTGGAGGTTGTTGAACGATAGGTTTCTGTCAAATACGACAGGCATGCCAAAGAGAAGGCTGTTAGACACTGTCAGTGAGGCGGCTCCAGTAATCTGGACGTATTCGCACAGCGTTGAAATTGATGCAGACGAGCTCAAGCCGGCGCAAGAGGAGATGTTGTTGAATGCAAGGCGGAGGTCCGTCAAAACCGCAGACGACGAAACGAGTTGCCGGATGGGAGACTCCAGTTGGTTTCCTGTCAAATCCCTGTATCCACAAGGTTTCAGTGAGTTCTGCAGTGCCATCACCCTGATCAAGGCAAGCAAGAAATGTGAACACTTACAGAAGCTGAAGCGTGGGCAGAAACTCTTCCTCTGAGGTCCTATTTGCATCGCGTATGGAGTTCCAGGATGCATTGAGCACGGTGAGCTGAGGGAATACCTGGCTCAGCGCCGGCGGGATTGTGCTCAGACCACAGCCATCGATGTGACTTGGTAAAGATCAACACATTCAAGCGCGATGTGAGTACGTTCTAGAGAGATAGTTCAATCATGCGCACCTCAACGAGAGCACCGATTCGGTCACGTACAGCTCAACGAGGCTCGGACTGGAATACTCGGTTGCTTGGACAGCCAACAGTGGGTTAAGCCCGAGTGAAAGGCTTCGGAGTTTACTGAGCTGAAAAATTCGCTCAGGAATGGCCGTCAGACTTGTTGCACGGAGAGATCTGGTGGTGTTCATGTCGGAGTAACGGGTCTTGTGTTAGGAGGGCGAGCTGTCGTCATTCAAGCGATCACGACCGTACAGCTCTTCAAGGTCGGGGAAGGAGCAATTCCACATTGACAGAGGGTTCCCGTCGAGCATCCTGATTGAAAGTCGCGTCAACGGCTGTAAGTCCACAACAAGTGATCATGACCACTGTCAATAAGGATTCGGCTTACAGAGTGGTCAAGCTCGAGCTAATGCTGTCGCTTGTGAAATCTGGGTCCGTGCACGTCGCTAAGCGGTTGTCTGTGAGGTTGAGTACCCGCAAGTGTGGCATACTCCACACCTCGTCCGGGATGCGTGTGAACCAGTTGTTTGTCAGGTCCCTATATGAAATGCACAGCACGACATCCGTTAGTGGACAAGAGATACTCGAGGACTTGGCGACTTGGATATCGCATTGGCATACAGGTACTCAATGCTGGACGTCTCAAATTGTACTGGGAGTTCTTGGATGAAGTTGTTCGAGAGGATGCTGTGAAGCAGGCGATAAGGCAGAGTCAGTCGAACGCTGTCCGCTTTCGGAGCAGCAGCAACGCTTGATATGGTGTTTCTCACCATTCTCGCAACGCGGACAGCTCGAAGATAGTGCTCGGAATCTCGCTCAGCTCGCAGTTGGTGCACGAACTTTGACATTTGCATCGATCATCCAGTCAGATCCGTCTTGTGAAGCATCGCGAAGGCCAAAGGCAGCCAGCCCCAAGCTTACAATGACATGGCAGTCTGGAACGATGGCACCGATCCCGAGAAGACGGCAGCGAAGTCTATGTTGGCCAGCGATCTGCGACCGCGCCATCGTCAGGCGCTCTGTCCTTGCGTAATGGGATGCCAACAAGGTGCGGAGTACACTTACATGGAGCTCTCATCCGTTTCGCTCACTTGCGCCGTCGTCGTCCTCGTGCACCGCGCCACACGAGCGGCAAGCGGTGATCTCTCGGGTCAGCACGTGAAGCTGTTGTGGCGGTACTGAGTGCTGTGCAGCCCAAGGAGCACTGCCTGATCAATCAGCGCTCAGTGTGCGCAGATGGTCGAGCTGCGGGCTGTTCCTGGCACCTCACGAGCTGCAACGCCCCTGCGATGCGCGCTGGACTCGAACGGAGCCCTTCGAACGCCTCGTGGTCAGAGCACTCGCCTCTATAACGAACGAATCCGGACCGCAATGGTGCCAGCGAGTCTGGGCAGCGGGAAACGGCAGAAGGAACATGCAGATAGCAGTGACGAGAACGCTCGTCGACAGGCGTTGTGGCCAGTGTGCATTCGCTCCATCGCCCGTGGTCGGACCTTTCGATCTGCGACGCTTCGTGCCAGCCGCTGAAGTCGCTCCCCACCTGATGGCGACTGCTATTGATAGCCAGAGCCTTTTCGAGGAAGTAGGTCATGGTGGTGCTGCCCGAGTTCGTCTCCTTGGCGAGGTGGGCGAGGCAGAATTGGTGTCGGCGCGCGATGAGGGCGAGACACTCTATCCGGTTCGTCTGATGCGAAGAGCTCAGTAATCAGATATGGGAATGTAGAGGTATATTAATTGAGTGATAGCTCATCTACTCCACGGTTCGAACCATTATATTATACCTGATATACGTACATGAAGGTTTTGACCTGGCTTTTTGTCCGGTCCCCATGACTGCGTGACATGATTGTCAATCATTATCAGGCAGCGGAGACCCGAAGCGATCGTGGAGATCGGCTCGACATCGACGTCGGTCGGGCGATGGAGCTGAGTGAGGCGTTCTGTGCCCCTTCATTTCCGAATCGCTACGCCTGGCGGCACTGCGATTTCGCCCAGGGCTCCTGTGGATACTCGTGGAAGTATGATTGGACTGGTGCGGGTCCTGGCGCTCGCGGTGCTCGCGACGAGCTCGAGGGTGAGTGCCCAGGCGCCAGCAGTGATCGCGCGCGACGTCAGCTACTCGCTTGAAGTCAACACGACCGAGTCGCCGGTCGCCTTTCTCAAGTCGGTCGGCTCCTCGGGCGCCACGTTCCTCACTGTCCACTTCTCACGCTTCCACCTCGCGCCGGGCGACGCGGTGGTCGTCCGCTCCCCGGACAACACTTCAGTGTACGAATACACCGGCTTGGGCCGAGGCGACCTTGGCGAATCTGGTGGGTTCTTCTCCTCGGTGGTGTCCGGCAGCCAAGTCATCCTTGAGTACTTCCCCGCGGGTGCTGAGAAGGCGGAGGTTGCTCTGGGCGACTTCGGCTTCGCGGTGGACAAGCTCACGCGGAGCTCCAGCACGGCGTCAACCTCGACAACCTGTGGCACGGATGACACCGTTCCTGCCAAGTGCCTCCAGAACGACTCGGCACTGCCTCTCGCATACATCAAGGCTCGCGCGGTCGCTCGACTGTTTGTCAACGGCTCGATTTCGTGCACGGGTTGGCTCGTGGGTAGCGAGGGACACCTGATCACAAACAACCACTGCATCGATGGTGCCAAGGCCGCGGCCATGACCGACTTCGAGTTCGATGCCGAGAGCGCGAGCTGCTCGGAGCAGTGCCAGGTCAAGAACGGGTGCCAAGGCGTCATCGCCGCCACTTCCGCGACGCTACTCACGACGGACGAGGACCTGGATTACACCCTGGTCAAGCTGACTCCCTCCGCGACTGCCAATCTGAGCGACTTCGGTTTCTTGACGCTCCGAGTCGCAGGTGCGACGCAGGGCGAGCAGATCTATCTCCCGCAGCACCCCAAGGGATGGGCCAAGCGGATCGCCGCGGTGGAAGACGACGGCAACGCCACGACCATCGCGTTCGTGGACTACTCGAGCGCGTGCGGCGACCACCGCATCGGCTACTACGCGGACACACAGACCGGTTCGTCTGGCTCGCCGGTCATCGCGGCGGCTGACAACGCGGTCGTCGCGCTGCACAACTGCGGCGTGCTGGGCGACGTGTGCGTGAATGCCGGCATCGACGTCCGCTCCGTCATCTACGACCTGCGCGAGAAGGCGATCGTGCCTGCGGACGCGCTCGACGACGCGGCGGCCGAGATCCCGGACGGCCCGTGGCTGCCGGGCGCAACGTCCGCGCCGACGCCGGCCCCGACGCCCGCTCCGACGGTCTCCATCTGCTCCATCTTCCGCCAGCAGCTCACGTGCGAGACCGTCGTGCCCGGCAGCGTCTGCGTCTGGAAGAACAGCACATGCGTCCCCAACTCGTAGAGCGGGCAACACGACCGCATTCGTCACGCTGTAGTTGTTTAATGGCCAATCCACGCTTTGAACCGACAGGTGCGAACTCCAGCACTGAGGTGAGCGATGTGTTGAATGGATGCGATGAGTTGGTGCGACGCGGCCGGTGCGCGTCACCTGCTTGGGGCACATCACTTGCAACTTGACACTCGCATTACGGCGAGCCGCCGCACCAACAAAGGTTCCATATGAATACCGGAAGAAGGCGGGCATGGTTTGAGAGGCGCTTGGTAACCAAGGTGGTTTTCTGTGTGGAAGGACCCAGACTGGCGTTCTTTCGAAAAGGTTCACTGGGTGACAAAATATGGCCTCGACTAATCGGAACTCCGCCCTGATAAAATCGAGGAGAACCTGCTGTGCAATCCTTCCCCACACAAGGCTGAGCGGCTGCCATCGGAGATTCTCGGGAGAAGGAGGCGACGAGCAATGCCATGCTTGCAGCCCACTTCGACTTTCGCCGCGTGGAGCTCAAGCGTCTTCTCTGTGCCTTCTTCCTCGCGGCCCCTGCTCGCCTGCTACTCCAGCAGTGCGCAGCGGGGGTCGGTCGGGCCAGTCGACCCGACGCGGCCTGCGCGCGCATCGTCGCTGTGTTCACTGCTCGAGACGGCCAAAGAACGACATCACATCGTGCGGGACGTGCTGTCGCTGACCAACTGGCCAGCCAGTCCAAGTCTCACACGCTGACGAAGAACGAGGCTGGCGCCGATCGCCGGGCGCCGCGAGAACAAGTTCAAGACGTGTTTGACGATCGACCATCGATCAAGCGGCGCGCTGGTCCACGTGCTCGGAACGAGCGACGTGTCGAGCTGCCCTTCGTCTGGCGTCCAGTTCCACTGCGACGCCGACATCTTCGTCAACAACTGGCAGCTGCTGCGGCAACTCGCCGCGCGCTGCCTATCGGTGTGCATTCACCGCGGAGACCTGCCAGCCTCGACTGCTTTCGATTGATTTGATAGTGACAGAGGTAGGTGTTATAGGCCCAACCATTATGCGGCCAAGAGCGCTTCAACTTGGGCAAAAAGCGAACCCATGTGAACCCAGAAAATCAATGTCACTAAATCGTTCTGTATAGTCACTCAAGTGAGAAATTCCGGTCAAATGCGCTTTTCACCGGCATTCAGCCTGGAATCGGGTCGAGAGCGCCATGTTCTGGCGCCGAAGCAAGCGCGGCGAAGGCGACGGCGCGGCGGCGAGTGCGAGCGCAGGGGCGGATGACGGGCTGGATGACATGGCCAGGCTGCAGCGGCAGTTCGGCATCAAGCCAGTGAGCGACGCGGACGTGGCAGGCGAGCTGCAGCTGCTGCTCGGCGCGACCGGCGGCGCCGAGAGCCCGACGACGCAGCTCCTGCGGATGATGGAGGGACATGGGGCCAACGGCGACGAGGACGATGAGGCGCGGATCCTCCGCGAGCTGCGAATCAGCGGTAGTGTCGATCTGGACGCCGTGGAACTGCCGAGCGAGGACGAGGACGGCAGGGATGAGGAGGAGCACGCTGGCGATGTGCGGCGTGTCATCGCTGAGGCGCAACGCAACCACGAGCGCCAGGCCGAGGCGATAGCAAGCGGAGACGTGCGGGGCATTGTGGCGGCCGTGGGTGGTAGGGACGGAGACGTGAAGGCAGCTGGTGCGACGCCGGAGCAAGTGCGCGAGCTCAAGATGCGCGCGCTGCAGCTCAAGCGGGAGGGCGACGTGCCGGCGGCGCTCGCGATGCTGCGGGAGGCCAAACAGATGGAGGCCAGCCTGGCGCCCGCACAGGCAAACGGTCCGTCGAATGGACTTGCTCCTTCGGCGGTATCAGCAGCTCGAGCGTCATCAGTTGCTGCTGTCTCGGTGTCGTCGGCGCGGTCTACTTCTGCAAGCGTTGCTACTTTTGTGAACTCTGGCATGGGCTCGAGGCAGCAGCCGCATGTGATATCGACTGTGGAGAGTTCTCATCAACTCCACGACGAACCAGAAGAGGTTGATGTCGAGGTCACGGACGAAGACATGCAGGACCCCGAGTTCCTCGCGCAGCTTGCGGGCTTTGGCCACGTCGAGGCTAGCGACGCAGCTTCTGCGTCTCCTGTCGACCCCGCACCATTGGAAACGCAGATTGAAGCACTAAAAGCCAGGACGCTGCAGCTCAAGCGTGAGAATCGGATCCAAGAAGCGCTCGCTTGTATGAGGAGCATGAAGGAGCTCGAGAGGCAGCGCGACCAGCTTCAAGCGACGCAGGTGCCTGCTACCCCGGCGTTCGTGCCGTACATGGTGGACAGGGCTCCTCAAACGAACATCGAGGTTAGCGATACCCCAGTACGCACCCCTGTTGCTGTTACCCACGCCTTTGCAGCGCCGGCATTTCGGAGCAGCGAGCAAAATGAAGACGGCAACAGCGACTCGGATGTCGACGTGACGGAAGACGATATGAATGATCCATCGTTCCAGGACGAGCTCGCCAAGCTTGGCTTTAGCGACGACGCTGCCAGTGGTTCCAGCCAAGAGACTGCCCAAGAATCATGTCAACCAAGTGCCACTACCCTGGCTGTCTCTCAAGCTTCGCCGAGGCGTGTGCCTCAGCTGCGCACGATTGAGTCTGTGGATGAAGACGGATTGATCGATGAGTTCGAGAGCGACTCTGACGAAGACGATGGTGGGGGTGACTGGAAAGCGTCAAGTGCTACAAGCTATCGACCGTTCGAGGCAACCTCAAATGCTTCTGTCACTGCATCGCCTTCGATGCCGACGATATCTAATGCGGGCAAGTCATCTGTTGCTGACCTGCAGACACAACTGGACCGCGCTCGGCACACAGCCCTCGAGCTGAAGCGGGCCGGGAAATTGAACGAGGCGCTGGAGTCACTGAGGCGCGCGAAGCAGATCGAGACCCTCATCCAGCTGAAACAAACAGCAGGGATCCCCGCCACGGTTCATGTGCCAGTTCAAGGCCCGCAGCAAGACCCAGCTGTCGCTCTCAAGTTTCAAGAACTGGAGCAGTTGCTGGTTGAATTTGGGAACCGCGCCATGGAGGCCGCGAAGGAGAACCTCTCGAGCGATAGAGTTGCGGCGGCGGCGTGGCTCAAAAAGGTGAGTGCAGTGATGGTGGGTGAGTGTGTTGAGTGACATATGGACTTATGCTGTTGTTGTCCTCATGTTGTGGTCGGTATTAGCGAAAAGAGTACGCTGGTCAACTCGAGACACTGAGGGCGAAGCGACAAGACCCTTTCCAGCTACCGCCGCAGTTCTCCGTGTCCAAAACGTCGAGACAAGTCGAGTTCGAGTTGCCGCATATCCCCGACGACTGCATCCGCGTTGAGATCAAGGCGGTCAACGACTTACCTCAAGCGGCGGGCAGGGACGTCTACATCCAGTTCTCACTGAGCTTCCCTGCCTCAGCTTCTCATGGAGCGCAGACCGAGCCCATCAGAATTCAATCGGATGCGCCACACAGTTCTGGCTCGCTTGATCCGAGCAGGGTGTACCAGTTCAAGCTTCAGCGCTCGCGTGGCACTCTTCGCCTGTTCGAGATCAAGAAAGCGTCATTCGAAGTGTGGCGGCCAGGAACTCTGTTCCGCAACCCCGAGCTGATCGCACGGGGGTATCAAGGACTGGTACGCACGATTCCTCTAGAATTCACTTCTTGGGCTGCAACTGACGCAATGCGCGTGGTGGGCAGTCCCCTCTGCTCTCGAAATGCGAGGTCGTTGGTCGTATTCCCTTCGTTGGGTCCAACCGGAAGCCAACTGGCGGGGATATTGAGGTACCGCGCTGTTCCTAAAGTCTTCATGAAGCTGGGTCTCGGCTTGACCTGTTGTTGATGTGGATGGTTCGTTCGCAGGTTGCTTTGCAGCTCCGGCGGCCGCTGCGTGACAAGGAGATTCGTGAGGAACTCACGGATGAACTTGTCATTGGAGACTACCCGGTGCCCGTTCGTCCTGCAGCGACAAATCCGCTCCCACGGTTCCCGACTATCACGCAACAGGCGCTTCCGGCGCCACGGGTGAAAAGCAGTGCCCAGGCAGAGGTGGCAGTCGCATCGGAGGAGGCAGAGACGCAGCCCGAAGCGCTGGATCCGCACGACCTCGAGCTGATCGTGAGCTACGACGTCATCAACGAAGAGGTGAGGCTAAACTATGTATTGCTTGTGTGTGGCCAAACTCTCAATTGTGTGTTTCCCTCGACTCACAGCTGGAGAAGATCGAAGGCAAGCTCCCCTCGCTGAAAGGCGCGCAGGCGTCCGAGCTGCGCGATCGACTGGACTCGCTAGCGCTCAAGAAGCAGCTGCTGGAAATCGACATGCAGACCGGGAAGCTGACGCTTGAGATGTACACGGCACGTCTCAACGACCGCATTGCGGAAGATCGCAGGCTGATTGCTTCGTTAATGCGCCTCGGTCGGCGGTCGGACGCGGCACGAGTTCTCCACAGAGTTAAGATCATGGAGAAAGAGCTGGAGGGTGCTGCAGACGGAGAGGAAGAAGGCGTTGAGTTCTAAGTAATAACCACCACGGGTTCCTTTGTTACTCCTACTTTCTACTTGCCTTGGTGGCGGTCTTTCCCTTGTGAACACCCATAAGCTCCTGCAGCAGCTTGTCGTACGCAAGGCATCCATCGTCGCTACCGCCGAAGTACACCTCCAAGCTCTTGAACCCGTCTGCCGACAGTGAGAGCCCGATCTGCTCAAACACATGCACCAGACTCCTCATCTTGAGGAAGCCTCTGCGCTCCTCGTCCTTGTCCTGCAAGTACTCGTTGAGGATCTCGATCTGTGCGTCAAAGTCGATGGATGAGAGTTGGTTGTACAGCAACGACAGCAGATCGTGGAGTGCACATGGGGCAGCTGCGGGGTCTGCCGAGCGAGACAGTCGTCGTAAAGGGTCTTTGGCGGGGGAGAAGCACTTCTCGCCTGCTTCCTCGGCCGAAGAAGCGCCGCGCCACTGGGACATGACCTTGAGGAACAGCTTGTACGCGATCTTCGCGTCTCGGTTCACGTCAAAGAGATGCCGCAGCGAGTGCCGCTCTGCTTCGAGCACTAAACGACCCAGAGCGTTGCCAAGGAGCGAGAAAAACACGTCTCTCGAGAGTGCTCCGCTAAATGTTGGCGCGTCGTTCTCAGACAGTGACCGCGCCAGTAGAGCGATGCGAGGCACATTGGGCTCTTGTGAGCTGGAGACGCGTTCGAACAGGCAATCAGCGAGTCGCTGGACCACTCGGAAGCCGTACGGATCGAGGATAAACGAGTCAAACTCCATCCGCGACACTGTGATCGCAGCGGAGCCATCGCTGCTGGTCTCGGTGTGCCGGAACACGCACATGCGCGCCAAGAGCTGCCGGAGTTGCTCCTTTGTCGGGTCGTATTTCAGTGCCTGCAATCCTGCAAGCAGGCACGACTCGGACAAGAACCCCTTTCTGTCGCGGTCGAAGTGGTCGAAGCACGCGTCAAGCGTGGCGTAACTGCTCGGGTCAGCCTGATCGATCTTGCCCGTGAACTTTGCCCGTTGCCGGACTCGTGTTCGCAGATCTTCGATCAAGGGAAGACTGGATTCGAATCCTTGGTGAAGGGATCCGATCATGGTGGCCTGGTTCAGCATCGCAGTATAACAGACCTTGTCCTGCGGTGGGGGCATTCGGAATTCGCGCACCAGCTCACCGACAGTTGCTTCAGCTGGGTCAGCGAACTGCTTCAGCCCGAGGCGGAGAAGCACCTGCTTGAACTGGACGGCGCTAACTGCACCGGTATATTCTCGGTCGTACTGCTCGAACTCGCCGCGGTAGTCAATTCCTTGAGACTCGCACCAAGCCACAAGTCGTTTGATAGCGCTGATCAGCGCTCCGCAGTCTCCTTTGCGATTGCCATTGCTATGATTATCCATGCGAAGCGGATGGACTGCGTCGGAGCGTCTTCTCTTGGCATTGAGCGATTCGAGCGCCTCAGGTGTTATCGATCGTTGTTTTGTTGATGCTTCAGCTCCACTGTCCCCCAGATATCTCTTCAGTAGCGCATGGACTCCTTTGAGAGCGACCCAATTGCTCAGTCTTGTCGTTTCATCTGCACCTGAGTGCTCAGCAATGAAGTTCTCGGCTAGTAGACCCACTCCTTTCGCAGACAACAAGTCGGCGAATCCGTTGGCATTCATCTCCTGCCAGAGCTTTGGCGCGGGAACAGGACCGAATCGGTGGACAACGCAGAACTCGTAGAAACGAGCAAAGGCGGCCTGGAAAGCTGGCTGCGAGTACTGCGCGGCTGCCTGCACTGCCGTTTCAAGGCGTTTGCATCCTTCGTCGTTCATTTTCATACGTTGCGCCGCTTCACGTCGCCCGGGAGAGTCTGGAGCAAACCCAAGTGCTCGAAGCAACTTATTGTGGCTGACTTTACCCGTTGTTTGGTGGGAATGCTTGTTTGTAAGAGTCTGGAAGATCGATCGCACTTTGTCTGGCGATAGCATAACGCCAAGCTGACGCATCGCAAGTATGAGCTCGCCTTCCCCGACATCGCCAGCATCGTCTTGGCTTGCGAAGTCCATCAGTGCTGTCGCGACCTCGCGATATGTCACTTCCCTCGATCGCAGTTTCGCCGCTAGGTCCTCTACGAGCTTTTTCCCGTCGCGGTATGCATCCGTTTGATCGAGCTGGAAGGTTACGGAGGCTTGTCCTGCCGCCCGCTGAGGCTGTTGGTGCTGCGTCTCGTTCCAGTTGAGCTGCACGAATGCAGTGTAGTTTACCTCGTCGACGAGTTCCCGGTCGTATGCGAACAAAAGAGAGCGCATCTCTTCCTCTGTCAGTGGCAGACGTAGCTCCTCTCGACAGATCTTGCGAAACAGCGGCCGGCTGATGGTCCGCTGTGGCGACGACTCTGCATGCCGAGCGAATACTTTGCGCCAATTGGCGAGCACGTCCGTGAGCTGCTTGCTCGGAAGATGCTGCGCACAATCCTGCGCTGCGCTTCTCAGTTTCGCCTCGACGGTCTCCACTTCCGGCAAAGCGGTAGGCGTGGTCCAGTCCAGGAACTGGCGGTAGTTGATGCCGAAGCGGCTGTCCACCTTGGCCCCGAAGAGCTTGGCGATGGTCTTGAGCTGAGTCTCGGTGAACACAGCAAAGCCGCCTTGGCGAGCGATCGAGACGAACTCTGCCAGGGAAACTACGCCCGTCTCCTTCCAGTCAAACCGCTCGAACGCGGCTTGAAGCTCGCTGAAGCTGCTGCACAAGAACTTGCGACAGTTGCGCGCCAGTCCTTGGAGAGCAGCGACTGGGTACTTGTTGAGATTTTCAAGCGATGCTGTCGGTTTCTCGCGGCTCGCAAAGCGCGAGAGGTGCTTGAACAACTCATCGAGTGGGATTCGCTCAGCCCCAACGACTCCCTGACTTTTAACACTACTGTTCGCCAGTCGAGCCAGAATCTGTGCGTCCTTGGAAGTGAACGCCACGAAGTCGTTGCGCAACTGCATGAGAACGTCGTGGAGCTCTTGCTTGGAGACCGTCCCGTCATCCATGCTGTTGGCTTGTGCGATCACCTTCTCTCGAAGAGTGGACACTCCAAAGCGGCAGCAGCGGGTCATCGTTCGCATCAGCTCTTGAGTAGATGGCAGCTGAGAGATGGTGTTCAAGAACGCGTGGTACAAGATCTCAACGCCACTCACATCGAACATCACCATGAGGATACGCATTTCCTTCGACGGAATTTGGACTCCCAAGCGGGACATCGCGTCTCGGAACTTGCGGAATGAGATGAGACCCGTACTTTGCATGTCACCGATGGCCTCAAACGTCTCCAGTGCGTGAGAAACGTCTACCCCGATCGAGTGAAGCGCTTTCCACAAGGGTTGCTGGCGCAGATTTTTCTTCTCCGCATCGTCAGTGGATGTTAACCGGATGAAGTCGAGCAATGGACGGTATGCTACCGCTTGGGTAGTTCTGGATCCAGGCTTCTTGACCGAGAAATGCTCCATCAGTTGCTTCAGCAACCCCACTGGCAGTGCCATGCGCGGTACTTTGGACAGGAAGAAGCCGAACTGCTTCCTCGAGATGGTTTTCGCCTTCCGCGCGTCAGAAACCTGGTCTTCAATCAACCTCGCGACCTCATCCGTCCATGCTTCTAAATCGCGCGACGACCAGTTCTTGAGCAACATGCTCAAGATCAAGTCGCTCTCGAGAATGTCGACCGAGTCACCGGCCCCGCTCTTATACACACGGTATTGCCTTTGCAGCTTGCGAGCCGCGGCTTGTTGGCAGTGGAAGCGGTCGAGTCGTTCGTTAATGGCGGCCATGTCTGCCGGTCTAGTATATTGCGGTGCTGCCTCGAGCTGTCGTCGCTGATGGAGCTGCTTTTTCTCGATCTGCTCGTATACCAGGCTCTTACTGCTCGCTGACACAATGGCTTTCATCCGGTCCGTAAACGCTTGCTTCCGCCTCTGGAACTCGTCAGTCGCAGAGGTGCTGGAAACCGACGTGGACTTTGCTGGCGTCAGCTTTGACAGGCCAGCGGAGCTTGCGTGGAAGTTGCTCGCGACAAGCTGCGATTCATCTTGTGCCGTCGATGACAGCGCCTTCTTTGCTTGAGATCGAGCAGATTGATTCACTTCTCGTAGCTCGTCTTCATCGTCTGCGGGCTTGCTCTCATCGACAGACGCTGCAGAAACTGATCGCTGGGCTTTCGACGCTGATGGGTTTGTCATCGGTCCCGAGGGACGTTCAAGCCTCGCCTCTAGCATCTTTCGGTACTCTTCATCCGAGTTCTGCAGCTCAAACCCGAGCGCGGACAGTGCACGACGGAACTCAACTCGGGAGACATTTCCTCCCCGTTGCACGTCGAATCGTTCAAACACTTGCACTGGAGACTGGATGTTTCCGGTGCTCTTGACTGCAGTTCGTAGCTTTGTAAACCCGCGAACAGTGTGGCGCAGTTTGTGGCACAGAAGGCGATCGCGACAGCTCATTCGGGGATTGACATGCATGAGCAAGTATCCGAGCGCGATTTGGTCCTGTTGCCTTGTACCGCCAAGGATGCTGGGAGCTGAGTCTTGATGTGGAGCGGCGAAGTACTTACGCAGGCAGTCCAGCTCACTTTCCAGAAGGATGATGCCAAGTTTCTCCATCGCCGTTGCTAGCTGCTGTGTTGCTACTACAATGTCAGTGTAATGACCCGATCTGTCGGTAGCTGGGGCAAGCAGGTCTTCAACAGTTTTGTTCTGGTAGCGGGTGCTGTCCAGTGCCGCCTCCAGTCGCTCCTTGATCTTTGCCGTGAGCAGTGCCAGCTCTTCTGGTGGTGCGGTATACTGAAGGAATTGTCGGTAGTTCACTCGCCCATTCAAGCACGACGAGAAGGCTTGCAGGATTCTGTGCTGCTGGTCAAGGTTGAGCACGTGAAGGTCTGCTGTGCGGTCGTTCAGCCCACGACCGCTTTGGGTTGAGCCGATGGCAAGAATCTGGAATGGGTTTGACCACTCAATGAGGACGGAGATCTCTCCGACAGGTTGGTTGCTGCAGTTCAGTAGGGGACGCCACCCCACGATTGTGTTGCCCTCGACAAGCTCGGACATGAAGACTCCGCACTTGCCAATCATACCACCGTCATGGTTGTTTCGTTCCACCTCGATCTGATCGTCAAATACAGTAAACCACAGCTGGCACTTGGAGAAGAACCGCAGCAGACACGCGTCAACCTGCAACACAAACACTTGGCGACTGCAGTCGAGGTCGAACTCGGGGTCTGCACTCTCCGGTACAATGTTGGTGAAGATATCAGGATAGCCGAGAAGTTGGTAGTGCACATACGCTGAAGGTCGCCAGCCGGGGATGTCTGAGCTCTTAGCGGAACCAAGACCACGACAGGCAAACACCGTAACCCGCAGCTCATTCAACAGGGTTTCGTTGGCCTCCATCGCTGACTCGTTACAGGGAGGATTGGTCGTTTCATCAGGCTTCGCTTCGATCCTCTTGGTGTCAAGAGACAGCAGGTTGATGTCTTGTGGGAACGACTGCAAATGGAGCCGCCAAATCTCCGAAATGGGCATCGATAGCCGCAGGATGGCGTCCAAGGTCCCCATCGAACGCTTCTTGTCACCGCTCGCAATCCCCTCGACACTGTAGATTGGTAGATCGGGCTCCTTGATCGCACCCTTGGACTGAAGAAGCCTCGCCAGACGGATAGACGACCTGCCGACCACTTGGAAGTCTCCTCGAACGGCTTGGTGAACCTCGAGAGTCAGTGTCTCTGAAGCCAGGTAGCGTAAGAAGAAGCCATCGACCGTGACCTTGAATGTTGCCGACAAGTTGTATTCTGGGTGACTCCCGATCATCAACGAGGTCGACTGAGACTCGAAGTCGAAAAAATCGCACAGCACAAAGGTGCTCGCGTGGTCTCCGACCATTTTGCGATCAAAGCTCGCGCTGCGGACCCACAACTCGATCAGTTGTTCTCCCGGTGCCAGTTCACTCGAAGCAAGGACCAGCGACTCTGGGATCGAGACCGCGTCGCTTGCATCATCGTCGCTCGACCCAGCTTCATTCTCGACTGCCTCTCGAAATTTCGAAGCATCAGCTTTTCTCCGCAAGTACTTCAGCTGCCGGATCTCTGCCTCGAGGCGCTCGATCCGCTGCAGTCGCTCTTCGCACAAGAGCTCGATATCACGCATGCGTTTCTGTAGGGTGTTCGAAGCTTTGATCTCTTGCGTCGTCAACTGCTCGATTTCGAGCGAGAGCTCGCGGTTGATATCTGTTTGCGTTTGTAGCATTTTCTCGCAGCGCTCCAGCTCTTGGATGGACTTGAGGTGCGCGATTTGCAGCATGTGTACGCGGTTCCGGAGGTGCTTAACCGTCTTGACGTCCTCACACTCGGGGTCGAGCAAGATGGAGACTGGCATCATGAGGTCTTCATACTTGCGCGCCACTACTACTGAAGTGCTGTAGCACATACAGAACCTGCATTAGCGAGAGCATACAAACCGAATGTGGACACGTTCGACACTAACCCATAAGTTGCTGGGGAAGGTTCAGCTTTCGGAGCCTGGGCCGCATGGAGCAGCGATGACGATGCATCTCGTCGGTCTGGTTGTCGGGCGGGGATAGTGACCACGACGGGCTCAGGTGGTTTGCTCGGAGCGATCGCAGCTGGCTGGCGAGGCGTGATCTGCACCTGGATGGGCACGGAGCTTTTGTTATTTCGCTCCTCGATCAGCAACTGCTTTACACGCTGCAATTCTGCTTCAACTCCGTCCTTTGTCTGCTTCATCTGCTTGACATTGCCCTGAATCTCCTTTACGAGCTGCTGCAGCTTGTGGTTCTCATCTGTCAAACGCGTAATGGTCTCCTTCTGCTGCTGTGTCAGCTTCTCAAGGTCGAACAGCCGATCGATCCGCTCTTTGCGCTGGAACGCGTCGTTGATGAAGGGACTCTCGCACAGCGCCGTCATCCGCGACTCCAGTCGGTGGTTCTGCTCTCGCAGCGACTCAACTTCCTTGTCAAGCTCGGCGTGTTTGTTCGCTTTGACCTCCAGCTCTTCCTTCTCGATCTGGACATCCTGGAGCTGAGTGCGGAGCTTGTGGACCTGGCGGTTCATCTGTTCCATCTGCTCCAGCGTCTTCTCTTGGATCTCCCGCTCTGCAAGCGCGTTCGACTCCAAGTTTTCGTAGCGCGCATTGAGGATGGCCACCTGCGCCTGGCGCTCGCGAAGCTCGCGCCTCATGTGCTCAACTTCCACGCTCGACAGCTTAACATGGCGAGGTTTACCGCTTTCACCGTTGTCGTCGTTGTCGTCGTTGTCGTCACTAGCTCCTTCCGAGTCGTTGTTGTCTCTTGCATTGCGTCGGACATTGACGCCAGCGCGAAGTTGCTCATTCTCCTTCTGATGCTTGACTAGTTGCTTCTCCGCCAGCACAAGGCGAGACTTGAGGGCTGCCTCAAGCTTGCCTGGGAAAGTGTCTCGATGAAGCTTGCGGGCGCTCTGTACCTGGCTCTCAATGTCGGAGCCTTGGAACGCGGCGGCTTCGGCACCAGCAATCTTGTGCGGACCGCTGGCGAGCCGCTTGCCTGTGCCAACTTTGCCGGCCTTCGCTGGTCCAGCAGATGAGGACAGAGAAGGTTTGCTTGGTCGAGATGCTAGTTTCTCGTGCAGCAAGCGGTTCTTTTCTGCCAGCGCTTGGTTCTTCTTGCGCAGCGCGGCGTTCTCGCTTCGTAGCACCTGGATGAACTTTTCCGCGTCCACGTCTCGCCTCACCGGAAGCACTGCCCCGTCCGTTTTGCTGCCGCTCGCATCTGCATCGACAGCAATTCGTATCAGACCCTCTTTAACTCGATGCAAGCAAAGGCCTCGCGCACCCGCGTCGTGCTGGTTGTCGGAGGCCGCGATAGCGCCAGGCTTCTTGTCGTCCGCCTGCCGCTTCTTCTTGAGCGCCTCCTCGATCATCGCGAGCTTCGTGTACATCCTAGTCAGCAGGCAGTCCGGTGGAAGCGTTGGCACCATAATCATATCACGTATAACCTCATGTCGTGCAGCGTCTGCGTCAGGCAGGGTATTGGTACCTCTTGATGGTGGCCTCCTGCTCATTCTTCTTCTTCTTGAGCGCCGTGTTCTCGTCACGCAGCGCCAGGTACTTCTCCTCATAGTCGCTGGGCATGGCGACCGCCGTCAGTCCCCGCGGAGGAGCGAAGGAAGCTGCCTGTTGCCTCGGGGATGTCCTCCTTGAAGAAGTTCTTCTCCCTTTGGCTCGGGCCGTTTCCCGTCTCTGCCCAGGTCTCCGTGTCGCAGTGGAGCTGCTGGCTGCCGCGCGACCGACCGCGAAGCGACGCCGACAGACATACAAAAAGCAGCATGTCCCGCCGCTTTCACCGACCGACCGACCGCGGCGTGTCCTCGACCATCACTCCCGTTGCGCGTTGAGGGGGCGTGGATTGCTGGTTCGGGGGAGCTTCGGACTGGACCAACCAAGTCAAAAGCGGCGGTGACACGGAAGAGGAGAGCGGAGCGACCTGCGCGGCTCGTTCCCCTCGTTCCTCGGCTTCCTCCCCCTCAGTAGGCGACCGACGGGCGACACGGACCGATCCAGCGAGCGAGAGACCGACGCGGAGACCGACGTGGAGACTGGGCAGACGAGCATGAGCGACGAGCAGGCGGTCAAGGACGCGCCGCGCGCTGAGGCGGCCGAGGGCGTGGAGGGCGACGTGCTGGCCATCCCGTCGGCCGTGCAGGAGGTGCAGACCAAGGTGCGCGCGGGCTCGGACAGGAGAAGAGGGAGGCGGATTGGAGGGAGACTGACAGTGTGCGGCCTTGTGTGGTGGTCGGCGTGGACAGCACCCGCTGCAGCACCGGTGGGTGCTCTGGTACGACAACCCGAAGAAGCGCCACGCAAGCGAGTCGTGGGAGGACAACCTCAAGAACGTGTACACGTTCAGCACGGTCGAGGACTTTTGGTGGTGCGTGGCTCGGGCTCTGACGCGGTGAATGGGGACGGCGGTCAAGGGGCTCACTGGCTGGTGTGCGTCGTGTGGTGCTGTGCGGACGGCAGCCTCTACAACAACATCCTGACGCCCACCAAGCTCTCGATCGGCAGCAACTACCATCTCTTCAAGGAAGGCATCCGGCCCATGTGGGAGGACCCGATCAACGCCAAGGGCGGCAAGTGGATCTTCACGAACGCGCGCTCGCGCAAGGCCCGGCTGGACGAGTGCTGGCTATACGTGGTGCGTGTCCTCTGCTCAGTCCGACGCTCCAAATCCACCACTCCGTGGCGCTCACCCACCTCGTGCGACGGACTTGTAGATGCTCTCGCTGATCGGCGAGACGCTGGAGGACGACAACGACATCTGCGGGGCTGTCGTCAGCGTGCGGAAAGCGCAGGACCGCATCGCCATCTGGAGCGCGTCCGCGGAGCGCCAGGACCTCCAGAAGGGCATCGGCCGCGGTTTCCGCGCGGCCCTCGTCGACTTCGGCAAGAACGAGACGCTCAAGTACCAGTCCCACGCGGACGCGGCGGCCAGCGGGTCTAGTTTCCAGAATGAAGTGTGCGTGTTCCTGCGGTCTGCTCTCGCGAGGAGGCGGTGTTCTTTGGACTGACGACGATGTGGTCTGCTGTGCTTGTGCTTGCGCAGATTGTATGAGGCATGAAGCCCCGCGTTGCGCACGCGAGCCATTTTGTGTACCACAATGCACGGTAGAGACCTTTCCATGTGTTCCTGCATCTTGGCTGCCCAATTCATTTTGAGTCCCCAACGATTGGATCTGCGCGCGTTGCCATCCTCGAACTCCATCCGATGACCCAAACGATGCAGATTCACAGATCGGGAGCGAATGACGAACGGAAAGCAGCGCGAGGAGCTTGATTGACATCTCTCTACTCGTTCTGCACGGCGAAAAGCCGGACGGACTCGTCGTCGCTAGCCGTGAGCAGCCCCAACGGCTTGGTGGCGTCCGAGCCCGGGACGAAAGCCATGTCCAGGACCATGTCCGTGTGGCCGGCCAGAGTCTTGAGCAGCGCGCCGTTCCGGGCGTCCCACACATAAATGAGGCCCTCGACCGTGCAGGCATAGATGATCGGCTGCGTCGGGTGCCAAAGCAGCTTGATCACTCCCGCCGGGTGGCGGCAGACATGGCGGCACTGAACGCCAGGCAAACAATGCGTCTCTGGTTAGATTGCGAGGAAGGCACTCGTTGGTGAGACGACACAGCTCGTACCTGGTAGGTGGACAGGTCCCAAATCCGCAAGTAGCCTCCGAGGCATCCCGTCGCCGCCCAGTTCATCGTCTGGCAAAAGCCACCGCTGCAAATGTCGGAGCAAATATTCAGCATCAGTGAAATGACAAGCTTCCGCAGCACCAGTCACTGCGCAGACGCACCACTCGACAGAGTTCTCAGTTGTCTGGCTGGTCTCGTTCACCGTGCCAGCGGTGGACTCGGCTCCGTCGTGCGAGAGCGTGGCAAGCACACGCTTGGTCTGGACCTGCAAGAGGCGGGCAGTGCCGTCCTGCGACCCGCTGATCAGAAGCGGTTGCTGCAAAGTGTCCGGGAAAGCGTCAGCGAATCTGCCGAGCAACCACCTTTGGGACAATGAAAGGAGCGTACAGTTGGGTGGCAGGCGAGGAACGTGATCGGGCCTTCGTGGAAGCCGTGGCTGGGAAGAGAGAGCGAGATTAGATCCGCCACACAGGAGCAACCGCGATGCGATAGAGACGCAGACTTACCCGCGGAACACGTGGGTGCACTCGCCGGTCTTCGGGTTCCACACCCGGACCGTCGCGTCGGAGCTTCCCGTCACAATCATCTGCGATGAAGCAGCACACACGAAGGCTTGAGTACGCTGCCGAGCCGCAGAGACGGGCTGCGAGACGCATCTCACCTTGCCCGATCCCGTGAAGGAGCCGCACGTGACACCGTCCTCGTGGCCGGCGAAGACGTGCATGCACTCGCCCGTGGTGGCCAGCCACATCCAGACGGTCCCGTCGCCCGAGCCCGCGAGCACGACGTTGCCCTTCTTGTGCCAGCAGACCCACTCGACCTCCTGCGAGGGCCCGTCGAGGCTCTGCACGAGCTTGCCCGTCGACACCTCCCAGATCTTGACGAGCCCGTCGTAGCCGCCCGTCGCGGCGTATTTGCCGTCGAAGCTGAAGTCCACGGCCACGACCGAGTCCGTGTGGCCCGCGAGCGTGTGCAGAACGGCGCCGTCCTCCCGGTTCCAGATCACGCCGACGTCGTCGCCCCCGCCCGTGATGACGATGCGCGGGTCCACCGGGTTGACGCGGACCGAGTAGACGGGGGCCGAGTGCTTGACGAAGACCTGCGCGCGCAGTCCATTGCCGAGCGGGGGCGTTAGCGACCGAGCCCGAGAGCAGCTGACACGTTCACCGGCCGCACCATCTCGGCGTCGTCGCGCACGTCCGCATCATCGGCGGATATCTTGCCTTCCTCGTCGTCCACGCCCTCCATGTCCTCGTCATCGTCCTCTGCGGGGCGAAGAAGGCGTGAGACCGCACCCAAGGCAGAAGAGGGAAGAGGAAAGAGGGAGGCGCGCACCCTTGGGCGGCGCGTCGCCGATGTCGAACTCCTGCGCGACCTCCTCCGGCGCGATCACCTCGATCTCCGTCTCCTCGGCCGGTGCGTCGGCGCCCGCGTCCTGCATGTGCGCGTCCATGGCCGTCGGTGCGTGCAGCGGTCGGTGCGTCTCCTGGTCTTCCTGGTCTGGTGCTCGAAGCTTGTCAAACCGATGGAACAGCTCCGCTCCCCGGCTAGGTGCGAGTCGCCGGGTTTCGGCCAATGGGAGCGCGCCACTTCGAGCCTCAATCCTCAATCCTCACTATAACGTGAATTTTATTAGTGACGCTATTTTACAGCATTCATACCACCTCCTGGATAAGAGCTAAAGGGGGCTAAACCGAGTTAATAACACCACTGTCCGCATCCGAATAGAGGCTTGCGCTGCTGGCTGCGGCTTGGCGTCATTTCGCGGGAGGGAAGCAAGATGCGGTTCAGCGTGTCGCCCGTGACGGCGGCCGTCGCGTGCTCCGCCATGGCGGCGGCCTACGTGGGCGTGCTCTACACGCTGCCGCGCTCCATCCGGCGGCTGCCGCGCGACCACCCGACCCACGTGCGTGTCGTTGTCGCTGTCAGTTGTTGACGCCGCCTGCTGCCTCTAACGCCGCCTCGCCTCCCGCGCTGCTGCTGCTGCTGCTGCTGCTGCTCGCCGCAGATCCTGGCGCGCTTCCTGCTCATCTGCATCTTCTGCGCCATGTGCCCGTTCCTGCTGGCTATCTTCTACGACCACGTGCGTGCGGCTGGATGGATGGATGGGCTCGTGTGGGTCGATACCATTGGAGACAGCTGACTGAACGTCGTTCCCCCTCCACTCCCCCCGCAGGACGACGCCAGCATGTCGTTCGCCGAGTGGCTCGGCATCCGCTGGGAGGGCCTCGTGCCGGCGCTGCTTGTGCCGCTGCTCGTGACCGCGATCCTCTTCACGGGCTCGCTGCTCGCCAACGCGCTGCGGCTGCTGAACGTCTCGAAGCAGTTCCACTCGAACGGGCTCTGGTTCGCCATCAAGAACTCGGCGCTCTACTATTCCATCACGCACGACCAGCTGCCGTCGCTGCGCACTTACGTCCTGGTGAGGAGGCTCCCATCCTGGAGCGCGAACCGCCCAGCTCCTGACGACTGACGCGTGCTGTTCGTCTCGAATGCAGGGTCCGCTGACGGAAGAGTTCGTATTTCGGAGCTGCATGGTCCCGCTCCTCGTGTGCGCCAACTTCTCCGTCAAGCAGATCGTGCTGGGTAGTCCGCTCATGTTTGGCGTCGGTGCGTGGCTGGCTGCGCAGCACACGTGATGGATAAAGGGCGAAGGCTGACGTTGCATGGGGTTGATGCACGACAGCTCACCTTCACCACTTCATGGAGTACATCCGCCACGGGCGATCGCGCAAGGATGCGGCGCTGACTGTCGGTAGGTATCTCAACTGAGGCTCTGCTTCGTTTCTCGCCATATTAACGGCACACGCGATGTTGTTCGGAACGTGCAGGCTTCCAGCTCTTGTACACGTCGGTGTTCGGAGCGTACGCTACGTTCATGTACCTGCGCACCGGTGCGTGCAGTGCTATCACGGACTTGATGCGTGGGCCACACTCCTGACGGGCATATCTATCCGTATGGCAGGTCACTTCGTATCGATCTTCATCGTCCACGTCTTCTGCAACGTCATGGGCTTCCCGGACCTGTCGTTCTTCAGCCCGGAGAACTCTCTGCATCCGTTCCGGAAAGGTACCATTCGCCGCCGCCTCGTGAAACGTGTCGGTCGCTTCGTCGTGGTGGTGCTGACGTGACCTGCTCTCTCTGTGTGCTTTGCAGTCATCTTGGGCTCGTACTTCGTCGGCATCTACCTGTTCTCCCGACTGCTGTACCCACTGACGGACCCGGGGATCTACTCGAGCGACCTGTGGAACATCACCGTGTCGGCCGCGAACGACCAGGACCTAGTTTACCGATTCGCAGACGCTCTCTGATGCAATCAAAGACGATGAATGGGTGCGCAAGCGGGCGTGCCATTTACATAGACATCCTTTCTTGCCTGAACAACGGCGCTGTTTATCTATTCCAACCTTGGTCGGCTATCACTGGCGCGTTGATCACTCCGGCGTCCCCGTGTGCTCCAGCTCCGCGCCGTGGTCATCTTCGCACTCGGAAATGGTCCTGCTGTCCGACATGTCCACTTGGGACTCGGTGGCCGAGTGCGAGGCGTCAACCAGCTTCCCTTCGAGCTCCTGGACACGCATCTGGCACCACAGATGATTAGCGTTAAGCTGAAAGGTATGTGAACGGTCCAGCAATGGTGAGGTACCTTGGATCTAGCGAGTTGTTGCTGTAGTCCCGCCAACTCGGAGCGAAGAGCCACTTGATCAGACGTGAGCTGATCGACGAGGCGGTCCTTGTTGCGCAAACGCTGCCGCAGGTTCTGTGGGTCCCGGAGGAACAAAGCGGATTAGATCGCACTTACATAGCATTGCGATACTTCATCGTACGGGTGAGCTTACCTTGTTTGCCAGCCGAAGCTCCGCGGCCAATCGGCCTTCGCCAACCGACAGCGCGCTTCCGGCGCCGAGACCGAGGAGTTGCTGCTGGCTTACCATCCACGATCGCTGAAGAACCGCGTGCGACTCCAGGGCATTTCGCAGCAGCGCGGATTGCTGGTCGAACATCTGCTGCATCTCGCTTGTGGAAGGAGAGAGGAAGAGGTCCCGTCCATCCAGCCCTTCGAGCCCGGTCACCCCTTGTTCGGTCCCGAACTTCTGCGTGCGATGGTCGCCTCTGCTGCGAGAGAGCTCTCCAAGAGCTAGAACGACATCAGCTCCTTCCGACAGTGTCAGCCCTGGGAATGAAAGCCTGCTCATGTCGGTCGGTGCTCTCCTCGGCAAGTGTTCGCTGTCACCGGCGGCTGCATTATTGCGCGTGTCCCCCGCCTTCGCAGCCGTGATGTCGTCGGGGCAGGTATCGGGCTGGTACTCTGCGCCAGGATCCTCCATACCCTCGCTAGTGATGTAAAGTGGAGCCGCTGTCACGTGGGCTTCCCACTCATCAAGCGTACGAGGGTCCAGCCGCGGATAGAACTTGTCCTCGAACGGTCCGCACTCCTGCCGCCATTGCAGCGGCCACTTCTTGCTTTCTTTCGGGCCCACCACGCTATCTTCTCCGCTCTTGTTGCTCTTGTCCCCCATCGAGCGCTGTAGCTTGCCATCGAGAAACCGGATCTTCTCGCGATGAATCTCCATCTGCTCGTCGCAGATAATCTTCATCGTTCGAGCAGCCTCGACCAGCGGCTCTGAGCGATCGTCCACCAGCTCGACTGCGTCCTCGACGATCTGCTCGATATCTGCGACGAACTCTCTCGAGTTGCTGTACTCCAGTCGGCGCGTCTTTGCGAGCACTTTAAACAAATCCATGTCCTCTTTGCCAGCCTTCCTGGGACGACCGCCAGCGTGCTCCAACCCGCACAGCAAGGGGCCACAAAATGGAACCCCTTGGCGATTTGTCGCCATCGTCGACCAAATCTTCTCCAGCAGCTTCCCAAGCTGGACCTTGAACGGGGCATTCGGTGCACACTGCGGGCAAAGGAATCTCCGTTGCTTCTTGGAGAAGACTTGCGTTTGAGGCATCTGCGCCAACAGACAAGATCAATCAGAGGGCACATCAACCTGAAATCCCTGCGTCAATAGCGAACTTACATGGGGCAACGCGTCATCTGCAATGGCGACCGGGCACTGGTTGCACTTCCACAGCAAGTTTTTGACCGCAGGCTTCCTCGGAGACGTAAATTTTGGCGCCTCCACCATGCTCTCCTTCCGACCAGTCAGTGCACAGGTGTGGCGGGGACAGAACCAAACGGCTTCGTCGTCTTTCGGGAAGGGGAACGATCCGAGGCAAAACTGGTGGTACACCTTTGTGCACCCCTGGAACTCGCAGACCACTAGCTCACCCCCGAATCCGCAGACCAGGCACCTCTCCTCGGACTGCGCGTTGTCATCTGCAGACAAATTGTCGATGTCTGGCGTGTGTTGCCCGCGCGCCTTCGGGATCTCGATCTGGGGCGGACGCTTGCTTCCGTTGCTGGCTTTGCCCGCAGAGCTCCCGATGGAGTTGTCGCTGCTAAGCGCGTGGGTCGATTTTGCGATTGCTTTCGGGGGAGTCTGCTCCACCACACTCGGCACCGGTGAGGGTTCTCTTGACGACGAGCGATTTGTGCGTAACTTCTTCGCTGCTCCTGGAGCCTCGTCCCGCTTTTCAAAATGATCAGGGGACGCCGATGAAAGCCGGCGCTTGTGGCTTTCGTTCGAGTGCTTGGCCTTCTCCTTCTGCTCCTTTTTGTCCTTCTTGTCCATCTTGTCCATCGTTTCCTTCTTCTCCTTCTTCTCCTTCTTCTCCTTCTTCTCCTTCTTCTCCTTCTTCTCCTTCTTCTCCTTCTTCTCCTTCTTGAC
>JAADYF010000140.1:0-37581 GCA_023338175.1 Phytopythium delawarense
CGACCTGGTCATCATCTTCACGGCCGCGCGCGTGCTGCACACGCTCAGCTTCGCCTTCAAGCTCGCGTACGCGCGCGCCATCATGTGGGCGATCAGCGTGGTGTGCATTGTGGCGTCAGCGATCGTCGCGGTGGACGCCATTGCGTAAGTCTTTGCGAGAACATCGCGGAGATGTGGTGTTGCGCAGAGGATGTGAGTGCATTGCATTATACCGCTTACATCCGAAGTGTCGTTGACATCCTGAACGTTGTCTGTGCAAATCGAACATATTCTTTTGTCTGAACTGCGAGCGAACGTGTCGACTTGCAGAGCCCGGATCACGCTCTAATCGTCTTCCTCGCGCCGCTGGCGCTCCGCGTGGCGCGGGTTCAGTGGCTCGTAGTCGCGCGCGTCCACGCTGTGGTGAGTCATGGCCAGTTCCCGCTGGCGGTAAAAGGTGATCGCGCGTCGGACAGCGACGAATACACCGAGCGCGAAGAAGGGGAGGATCACAAGCCACGCGACGACGGGATGGGCGAATCCACCGTCGTCGTGGTGTCCAGACCGGATCTGGCGTGAGTCCTCATTGGCTCGGCCAAAGCCGTGCTTGTTCCAGTAGTAGTACTTGTCGGCGTCCTGCTTGTTATCGAGCGGGGCGTCGTGGTCGTGATCCGGTGGAGACTGTTGCCACACGTCTTCAGAGTCATCTAGAGGACGGCGAGGGCCGTCTTGCTGGCGAAAACGATCGCGCGCACGGTCGACGGCTCGGCCTTGGTCGCGGTTTCGACCGCGTCCGTATACGGCCGAGTCTCGAGGTGCCTGCATGTAGGCGACAGCCAGAGTGGAGAGACACTCGGTCGACAAGACGCTGGTCCGAGACGCCAGGCACTGGTTCACCTGGAGCAGCGCGGCCTCCAAGTCGGTGCGGTCTGCCTCGTCGTTGAGCAACTCCATCGCACGCGCTTCGTCATTTGGGCACCACTTGGCGATCTCCGACTCGCACGCGACTTGGATCGAAACACGCGAGTCTGCCGGTCGTTCTGCTCCTTGGACCTGGGCCAGTGGACCTTGCTGTCGGGCCCGAAGCGACCGCTTGTCAATGTTCGGGAGGAACGCCGGTCGGTGCGCCATGGCGGGTGCTCCTTCGGTGCTTCTTCGCTGACGGGACGCTTGCTGGTCTCTCGGTGGTGAATGCTGCAATGAACGGAACCGCCGTCACGCTGGCAATCGCGCACGAGGTCAGTGATCGCCCTTGTCCACTCACGTCCTCGTCCTCGTCCTCGACGATCTGATGACATGGCTACAATTGTGCATCCATCTCGTCGAGCTAATCCACTGGATATACCGGTATCCAGCAATATCCAGATCAGTAGATTTGAACCGGTACTAATTAACCGGTATCATATTGAAGTCCAGGGATATTGTACCGGTTTTGATCGGTACCATGATGTTTCAACGACGTTCGACTCCAGACGAGAACCCGACGTGCGTCGTGTGCCGACGTGCGCCGTGAAAATGACGTCGAGATCTTGCGGCAGAATCGAATCGTCGGCGCCTCGCTCCAGTCGCCTCTAGCTCCTCCTCCGCTCCGTCCGCTCCGTCCATTCCGTCCGCTCCAACCATGGTGATGGTCTCGCTGCTGCGCGCGTCGTGGCTGCAGTCGCGCGCGCTGGCCGCTCGCTCACTGGCGCGCGGCCTTCAGACGGCGGCCGAGGCGGCTGAAGGTGTGTCGTACACGCGCGGGCTGTTCCTGGGCGTGAACAACTCGACGCGCGCGTTCCCGTACCCACAGCTACCGGCGGCCGAGAAGGAGACGCTGCAGATGCTCGTGGAACCCGTGAGCAAGTTCTTTGGCACGGTGGACGCCAAGAAGATCGACGAGACCAAGGAGATTCCGCCGCAGGTCATGCAGGACATGAAGGAGCTCGGACTCTTCGGGCTCCAGATCCCCGAGGAGCTTGAGGGCCTCGGGCTCTCCAACACTGGCTACGCACGCGTGTGCGAGGAGATCACGGACGGCAGCCTGGCCGTGACGGTCATGGCGCACCAGTCGATCGGCCTCAAGGGCATCCTGCTCAACGGTAACGAGGCGCAGAAGAAAAAGTACCTGCCCAAGCTTGCGACGGGCGAGCACGTCGCTGCCTTCGCTCTCACGGAACCCTCGAGCGGGTCGGACGCCGGCTCCATCAAGACGCGCGCCACGCTGTCGGAGGACGGCAAGCACTACATCCTCAACGGCGGCAAGATCTGGATCAGCAACGGCGGCTGGGCGGAGATCATGACGGTGTTCGCGCAGACCGAGGTGGACGGCAAGGATAAGGTGACAGCCTTCATCGTCGAGCGCTCGTTCGGCGGCGTCACGAGCGGCCCGCCCGAGGACAAGCTCGGCATCCGCGGCTCCAACACTTGCCAGGTCTTCTTTGACAACTGCAAGGTGCCGATCGAGAATGTGCTCGGCGGCGGCCCGGACAACAAGACGGGCGGACAGGCTGGTGTCGGCCAGGGCTTTAAGGTGGCCATGAACATTCTCAACAACGGCCGCTTCGGGCTCGGCGCGTGCGCTGGCGCGTCACTGCGCCGCGTGCTCGGCATGGCGGCGGAGCACGCCAACTCACGCAAGCAGTTCGGCTCGTCGCTCGCGAGTTTCGGCCTGATCAAGAAGAAGTTCGGCAACATGGCACTCGACGCGTACGCGATTGAGTCGATGGCGTTCATGACCACGGGCATGATTGACCGTGGCGACCCGTCGTGCGAGATCGAGGCCGCCATGTGCAAGGTGTACGGCTCGGAGGTCGCGTTCTCGGGCATCAACGAGTGCATCCAGGTCATGGGTGGCACGGGCTTCATGAAGGACTGGCCCTTCGAGCGTTACATGCGCGACTGCCGTATCCTGTCGATCTTCGAGGGCACGAACGAGATTCTGCGCATGCTCATCGCGCTCAGCGGCATCCGGGTGCGTTCGCTTGTTGTACTATGATGCACGATTGATGTGTGCGTTGCTAACATGGTGGTTGTCGCGATTGCAGACGGCTGGCGACCGCTTGTCGGCGGTGGGCAAGCTACTCCAGAACCCGCTCAAGGACCCCGCCAGCGCCGCGAAGGAGGTGTCGGACCGCCTGCAGCGCAAGTTCTCTCCTGCGCCGCTGGACGGTGTGCACGCGAACCTCAAGCCGTCGGCGACGCTCCTCCAGCAGCGCACGGCCGAGTTCGGCGACGCTGTCGAGTTCCTGCTGCGCAAGCACGGCAAGAAGATCGTGGACCAGCAGATGCAGCTCGAGCGCGTCGCCGACTCTGCGATCGGGCTCTTCGCCATGACGGCGACCATTTCGCGCGCCAGCTCGTCGCTGAACGCGGGTCTCGATTCAGCCGCGCACGAGCAGAAGCTGACGGAGCTGTACTGCGATGTGACGTCGACCAAGATCCAGGGGCTGCTCGCGGACGTCAAGTCGAACGGCAAGAACGACGACCGTCTGCGTGCGATCGCCGACGAGGTGCTGCAGGCCGAGAAGTACATCCCCAAGCACGCCACGGGCGTCGACGCGTAGACGGAGGCCATGTAGACCGCGGACGAGCAGTACTCGACGCCGCCCAGGCCTGCGGAGGCCAGCGGGTCTCGCATTTTTAACCGATAAATGCTATTGATTGGATTGGGAAATCGGAACCCTGACGTGTTTGGCCAATGAAGCTGAAGTTGAAGTGGTTCCCGACGGTACCGGTTTGTAACTAGTAGTTTACTGGTAGCTCCCGATATGCTCCAGTTCTGATCTGGGGAAGCTCTTGGAAGAATTGACAGAAAGAGATGTCTTGAAGTGCATTGTTTTTGAAAGAGGATAGTATCGGACAAAATTGGACAATTTTTCGGAGTATATTCATCTTGAAAATGATCCACTTTTGTCACTGGGCGATAATTATATCTCTTTTTGTCAAAACGCCAACCTCACTGCTGACTCGCACGAGTCGACCTTCACACGGTAACCGCCGGCCTTGAAGTTGCGAAATAGAGACTTTTGGGGTGAATTGGACCCCCCAATATGCAACGGTTTCCCAGAGTGATGGTCAAAAGTTCAACTCGTGCGCGTCCTTTCCGTCCCAACACACAGATCGAGAAAGTGCGCGAAGACGCACGCCGCGTGCAACCAAGGAGCGAGCACCAGGCGTCCAGCAGAAGCCCAGCGCGCGACGATCGAGGCTCAGGCGTGCGGCGCGCTTGTCTGTGGGTGTGTTAGCGGTCGTTTCCGCCTGCAGAGGGGCTTGTAGCAGGTCGCAGAGCCCGAGAAAGGCCGGAACGGCGGGGGGTGGCGGCCGAGAATGGGGTCTTCCGCCTCCAAGTCGGCGGTGGGAGGGGATCGGAGCGTTGCGCTGGCACGGCGGTACGTACGCACGGGGATGTACCTGTGGACGCGGTTCCTGATCTACATCACCGGGCTGGAGGACCACGAGGCGCTCCTGCGGCAGCTGGCCGCACAGATCCAATACCGGCCTGCGCCAGGATCGACGCAGCGCAGCGCGTTCTACCACGGCGTGACGATGACGCTCGTGGACCTCTGGCTGCGGACACTGCGCGCCGTGCTCGTGCCGGACGTGTTTGCGAGGTACCTGTGCGCGACCTTCCTGCTGCACCTGTTTTACGAGTTCAGCTCGTCGTCGCGCACCGTCGTCGCGAACGTCTTGCTGCGACTGACGAACAAGGGACGGCGAATGCTGCGACTGCGCTCGCAGTTGGACAACGCCAACTCGTTCCAAGAGCGACAGTCAATTGCTGGCGAGTTGGACAAGATCGAAGCGAACGACAAGTGGCGCGACGACCCATCGTCCGACCTGTTCTTGTTCGAGCGCGTGGTGAACAAGACGCAGATGTACAAGGTGAATGGGATGCGGCTAGCGATGTGACTACTGCTTCCCACTTGCTAGCGTCGTGCTGAATTGGCGTGTGATGGCTTCACAGCACCTTCTGCTCGAGAACGACATCATGGAGATGATGTTCTCGCTTCGTGCTGGTCTGCTTCGAAAGCACTGGGGACTGGGACATCCGAAACTGTACTCTATTAGTCATGGTAAGGCATTTCGAGGTTTGTGGTGTGTGGCGTATGCTTGTCGGTGCTGATCGTGCTCTTGCCAATCCGGTTACAGTCGGCACGAAGCACGTGATTGACGAGTACCTCGACACGATCGTGCAGTGTATGAACGCTGTGCTGCGCGCTTCAGGCACGGATGATGATAGCAAGGAGGCGCTGTCTACTGACAACAAGTTGGCGTTCTTCAGCGAGACGCGGCATGCGTTCGGACGCTCCGCGCTTTTGCTCTCCGGGGGCGGCGCTCTCGGGTTCTACCATGCCGGCGTGGTGAAGGCACTGAGCGAGCACAACTTGCTCCCCAATGTCATCGCTGGGTCATCTGCCGGGTCAATTTGCGCTGGTGCTGTGGGTGTGCGGACCGACGAAGAAGTTGCTGACTTTTTGTCAGGCGAGCTCGACAACTACAACTTCTTGGCGCCAAACATCACGCCCAAAGACATCAACGACTACACGCCTGGATTCATCCCGCCGCTGCGGAAGATTTTGCCGTCGACTGGATATTCGCTGCTTCGCGACGCGCTCGTCATTCTAAACCGCTTTTTCGACAAGCGATACGTTCTGGACTCGAGCATCCTTCGTGCCGCACTCCGCAACTTGATGGGCGACTTCACGTTCCGCGAAGCGTACGACCGGACAGGCCGGATCATCAATATCACTGTGACCCCGCTCAAGACAGAAGACTACCCTCATCTGCTCAACTACCTGACCGCACCAAATGTCGTGATCTGGTCAGCGTCACTCGCGTCGTGCGCTATCCCAAACGTGTTCCACCCTGTCGAACTGCTTGCCAAGGATACCGACGGCAACCTCGTTCCGTACCACCGCGAGGGCCTGAAGTGGAGCGACGGCAGCCTCGAGTGCGATTTGCCCATGGAGCGATTGTCGGAGCTGTTCAATGTGAACCACTTCATCGTGAGCCAGGTCAACATTCACTACAAGATCGTCTCGGGCCACTCCGCGTTCGGCAGCGGGCAAACAAGCAGCCTGATGAGCTTCTTCAAGAAGCAAATGAACGCTTACATCAAGAACGCGGCAGAGTTCGGGCTCAACACCAACGTACTCAAGTTTTTTGGCATTGGCTTCATCCCGCTGCTCACGCAAAAGTACGAAGGCGACATCACGATCTGTCCAACTGACAACATCTCGCTGGCCAAGCTGCTTCGGATCTGCCTCGTCAACCCTTCCCGTGAAAACTTCCCGGAGATCGTGAAGGCTGGTGAACGCGCGTGCTGGCCGCACATTTCGCGCATCCGAACCATGTGCCGCATTGAGTTTGCGCTCGAGCGTGCGGTACGCTACCTGAGAGGAGAGCAGGCGCTCGAAGACGAGCGGCGGAACGGCAAAAAGGCCATTGGACGCGTCCCTTCTTTCTACACGTCGCCAAGCTCCATGAACTTGTCGAGCCTAGACCAGTCGGGAGTCTCAGCGAGCCCCAACCGTGAGCGGCGATCTCGTCCCGCCAGTTTCGACCAGGCTGAATCCTCCGCCGCTGCGTCATTAAGCGAGCCAGGGAGCCCAGGTGGCGGCTCAATGCGGCGCAACAGATCCGTAAACATCGCTGGCGCGGTCATGACAATGGAGAGTGCCGCCACGTTCGGGCACTTCACCCACATCGACGGGTAGAGCAGAACCAAGGGTGCCAGACCCGTGGATCGTCAAGGTTGTGCCAACAAGGAGGTGAGGCAAATCCATGCCGATGCTGTCTAGTGCATGTGAATACTGACTAACCCCAGCTCGATTGTATTCTGCCTCTCAGAACTCGAAGTCTACCGTCCGACTGCCATCATGACAAGCGGAACCCCTCAAATCTACATGACACGAAGGACTTCTTCCTCCTGTCTTCACTTCGTAAGCTCGATCTTGGGTAAAGTGCTCGTGATATTTGCCAGCCGGCCTTCATTACTCTTCTATTCCCTTGATGCCGCACGCACACTGCACTAACGCACGGTAGCATCCCATGATCTCCCAATCACCCCGTGAGGACGTCAAAGAAGTCGGGCGTCGGCTCAGGTGAGCAGAAGACCTGTCGCTGGTAGAACTCGGGCAGCGTCGAGATCTTGAGATAGAGTTCTCCCAACTGATCCTGGAGCAGCGTGCGCTCTTCTTGCTGCATGGCGATCTTCTCGGCGTCGGCAAGCCGGGCGACGTCTTCAACGCACGATCGCAACACTCGCTCCACCTCGCGCTCATCCTCGATCGTGCCAAGCTGCAGCTCAAGGCGTTTGAGACGCGACCGAGCGCGCGATAACTCTGTCCGCGCGGCCGACACGCGCTCGTGGTCCTCGAGTTCCCGCTGCGCTGCCAGTTCAGAGAGCACAGCGTTTTCATCCTCGGCTTGTTGGCGCGCGGCTTGCTCCTCCTCGAGTCGCAAGACGAACGCCTCCCTCTCCGCGACCCGCAGTTCGAGATCGAGACGAAGCTGCTGCGCATCGTGCTTCTCCTGCTTCAGTTGTCGCTGAAGCGTCGTCTTGTCGGACGTCAGCTCTGCCGTGCGCTGGATCCAAGCCTCACGGTCGCCTTCGTGTGCCGATCGCAGTGCAGCCAGCTCAGTCTCAAGCTTGTGTACAGCACGCTCGTGCTCCTCGCTCCGGCGCTGCAAGTCGTTCTGTGAGTGCTCGAGCTGCAGCTGAAGCTTGCCTCGCTCGCTGGTCACGTCCCGAGCTGACTTCTCCGCCGCATCAGCTCGCGAGGTCTCGTCGCGCTTCTCCAGTTCCAGTGTCTTCAGCGCTTCACGCTGCGCGTCCACGTCGACGGAGAGCTGCTGCACGCGCTCGCGCTGCATCTCCAGCTTGTCTTCAAGGTGCTGTTTGGCATCCTCAAGCTGCCGCAACGCCGCGTCTTTCAGCTCCAGTGCGCGCGCGCTCTCATTCTGCTCGTCTTCCAGCCGCCGTTCAAGCTGTGCGTGCTCGGCTTCCCACTCTGCTCGGCGACGCGCGTGGGCCTCCGCCAACGAATCAGCTAGATTATCCACGAACCGCACGACATCTTCGCGGAGAAACTGGAACAGCGCCGTCTTGACCGCTGGGCCTTGTGCACGCGCGTCGTACGCCTTCTCGAGTGCGTTCATGGCCGCAGAGAACGACATCGCCGACGGAGAAGAGTCCAGCACGCGCTTCTCCCAGTCCCCGTCACGTCGAAGCGAGCCGACCAAGATGTCGGCGTTCAGCTTCGCCAACACGTTGGCGCACTGCGCCGCTGACAATCGCTGAAGCTCGGCGATTTGCGCGGCGCGGGCTCGCTGCACATGTTGCTTGAGAGCTTGGAAGCTCGCTGCGCGACTGGCACCCTCCACTGACTGATCCCGAAACAGCGCGAGCGCCTCCTCCTGCGCGCGCTTATAGTGCTGCTCGTACTCCTGCTGGGAGAGGATAACGGGTTCTTCAAGCTCGCCAGAGTCGCCACCTGCAACTCGCCGCGTTAGAGCTTCAGCCATGCGTGAGTCGAACACGTTCACGGCTGCAGCCAGCGCCTGCTGGCACGTTGCGTCCGCCACATACTCCCACGCGGCCTTGATGTCCGGAACCGCGCCGCTCGTCATGGTCTCCGTGTAGCACCGTGCAAGATGCGCGACCTGCGGACCGTCCAGCACCTTGCCAAAGAGACGCTTGGCGCGGACTGCGACAGCTGCATCGCTGTGCAGCAAGCGCGCGCGAATCGCAGCCATCTGCTGGACGAACTCGGCGCGCAGCTCTTCGTCCGTCAGCTCAGACGCGTGCCGCAGAGCGGTCTCGTCCGTCACGGGTCGGACGAGCGTCAGACACGCACGACGCGCGAACAGGATGCGGATCGACTCGCGGATGCGGTTGCGGTCTTGCTGCCGGCGCCGCTGGTTGCCGCCGCCCGAGAGCACGCGCGGCTCGAGCGCCTTCTCCAGGTACTGGTCAGGGCTCAGCGCCGTGCCGTCCGACTGCATCTCGAGCAGGAAGTCGCGCAGCAGCCACACGAACGGCGGGAAGTGGGGTGCCAGCGCGCGCGACGCCTCCAACGTGTCGTCCTCGCCCTCGTCCTCGTCCGCATCGTCGCCAACGGTGTCGTCGTCGTCTCCCATAGTCATGCTCAGCGACTTTTTGGCGCTCTTTGACTTCTTCGAGGAGCCCGCCGGGGTGTAGCCCGGCACGGCGCCATGGCCAGTGTCGGCGCTCACGCACACGTGCTTGGTGAGCTCCGAGACGAGGTACAGCCGGTCGATGGCGCCCTCGTCGATCACGCCCATGGTGTTGAAGACGAAGAGCGAGCTGAGCAGCAGCCCGAGCGAGAAGATCTGCGCGTCGTACCGCTCGTCGTTGTCCGTGGCCGCCAGCCCCTCCGTGTCCATGAAGAGCACGCGCTCGCCCGCGGCGTTGCGGATGGGCGGCTCGGGCGCCCACAGCCAGATGCCGCGCGTGCACGACTCAGTCGTGGGGCCCACGCGGAAGCCGCCGTCGTGGCCCGCGCCTGCCGCTCGCCGCGTGCTCTCGCGCGTGAGCTGGTTCAGGAAGAAGCTCTTGCCGGTTCTGCAGCACACGTCTCCGTCACTGTCGAGCCGCGCCATGACACGCGAGGCCGCGGACGCTCACCTGTACTGCCCGGCGAGGCACACGATCGCCACGGGTTCCTTCAGCTGCTCCAGCAGCCTGCCGCCGCCACCGCCAGAGCCACAAGCACAGCGCATGTCCAGTCAGGTCAGGTCGCCAATGGCATCGACTCGAAACACCCGCGCAGGACGCACCGCACGCCCTCGTCCGCCACCCGCAGACCATCTTTACCGCCGCGAATCAGACTCACGGGCGCGCCCAGGGCGCTCACGGCCGTCGGGCCGCTCTCCTCGCCCATGGAGACCGACCGCCAGCAAGCGACCGACCGGTCGATCGTCGGTCCGATGGTCGCGTCACTTGAGCCGAAAATGGGATAAAGCCGGCAATATTCGCGTGGACCACATAGATGTCTTCGATTCATTTCCGAATCGAGAACCGAATCATTATCTGAGCAGGTCAACTCGATTCTGAATCGCACCGCTTCAACATGCCCCACGGGACGCGAAACGACGCGAGAGCTCCGCCAAGGCGACGCATTGCTTCACGCGGTGATCCGGCGCTGCACTCGCACTCAAAGCTTATCATCTGACGGACATGGAGCTGGAGTACTTGGACGTGGTGGCACGCGGCCTGGGGCAGGCGCTGACGCCGCAGGAGCGGTCCAACCTGGAGCTCGGGCTGCTCAAGCGGCGCGCGACCGAGCAGCTCGCGTCCGTGCGCTTCTGGGGCCGCCTCGCGGGTGAGGCCGCCGACTACTTGATCGCTGTCGCGCTGCTGCCGGGCAAGGACTTCCCTGTCAAGAAGTTCTACTTCTGGCAAGATCCAGCAGAGTCTCTGCGTTGGACCGTCGCTGACTTCAGGTGCTAACCCCACTTCACTCGATGCCTCGCAGCACCAACACGTCACCCGAGCTGCAGCAGTTCCCCGAGGTGTCGCGGAAGAAAGCGGACGTGGCCATGGCGCTCACGACCAGACTGAAGGGCGACCCGACCTTGGTCCTCGCGGATGGCGACGCGGGCGGGGAAGCCGACCCGTCCAACCAGGAGGAGGGATCGACCGCGGCTGCTCCTCTCACTGAGCTCGAACGCTTGGCGTGCCTAGTCGAAGCGATCGACCACGTGATCGCGGTGACACCGCTTGAGGCTTTTGTGGTCTCCCCCATGCGGCAGGTCATCGCCAATCCGAGCTTCCAGGGACTGGACACGGAGCGCGCTGGCCAGCTCTACAACTACTTCCACCTGCGGCAACCCGAGCTGCCCGAGCGCTCTCGAGTGCTCACAAGTGCGGCAAACGGCGGACTTGTGCGGCCAGGAGACTTCTGGGACCCGCTGATTCAGGACCTGGACGGGTCGTGGGTCGTCTCGCGAGACAACTCCGGCGCATTCGTGACGCTGCGCAACTACGTGTTCCCTGGCGCCATGGCCTTCCACCGCGTCGGATCGGGCGACCACGGATACGTGTACTTCGGCGACGGCCGCCGGAACCCGGACCTCGCCTTCATGATCTGAGCGAGTGAAAGGAGAGCAGTCTCAGCTAGATTTGATCGCGCTGGTCGTGAAGGCATTGCTGGCACAATTCAACCCCAGCTTTCTCACTGATGCAACGGTCTATCTGACGCCTGGCTTTGAAAGTGTGCTGGCGCGGATTCTTTCATGCATGCTTTGCTTTCATCTTCCGACTCCAAGTGAGGACAACGTCGACGCTACAGCCAGTGAGAAGCAGTCGGATCCTGCGTGACACGACACGCACGCGGTGCGGCTCGCCGTGTCGACCATTCAAAACGAACAAGCTTGAGTGCTGGCCAAACCATCACAACACAGATTGAATGGACTTCAAAGTAGTGTGCATTGGTTCCAAACGGACAACGAGTGTTGTAAACGCACCAGCCCCGGGCAACGAGGCCTTCCCAGCACAACGGACACGCCACTGTCGCATTTGGAGAGGAACACGCACGGTGCCGGAGCTGAGTCTGTGCGTTGAAACCTTCACGAGCCTCGACACCCAACTCGGCGTCGCTGAGACGATTCTGTAAATATAGCTGCAGCATTCTCGTACCAGCATTTGACTCACCGTCTTGCAGGAATGAGCACACAACAATCGTTGCCGGTTTCAAGAATGCTGCATCTTGGACATTATTAGCTCATGGTCCAGGGCCGCTTCGGCCACGAGTTGTCGTGGCAAGGTCGCCGAGTCGATCGCAATGCCGCCTCCGTTGCTTCAGCAGTCTAGTCGTAGACACAGCTGCCGCCACCGCCGTTTGGCAATCGATCGCCATGTTCGCTGCTCTGCTTCCTGAGCACAGGTGTTGTCTACCTCCGTCGATAAGGCAGCGACGTCTTCACCAAACTCTCCTCACTCGTGTGGATCGACTGCACCACTTCGCAGCCTGTTGCTGACTGGGAGCTCTCGCACTTGGAAACGCTCGAGCATGTCCAGGAGCACCGCTTCTCGCCGCGCGCTCTCGATGGCTCGGGCAGATCATCTGGAGCTCCAGTTGCCAGACAAACGGGCCGACGGGGGCTTCCCGCGAGCATAGACTCCCTTCGCTCTTTCGGAACTTCGTCGCTGCGGTGGCTCGTGTTGCTCTTCCTTTAGGGTCGCCCCCTGCGATGGCGCGCTCGTTGACCGTCGGATTCGAGGGATTAGACGCGTCAAACTCACGAGCTTTGGAGCGACGCGTGTGACGCTCGGAATTGCATCCGTCGGAGTCGGTGCATCCGCAACGTTCGAGCATACCGTCCGCGCCGAGCCGAACATTGCTTGGTCCGATTTCAAAGTTGGGATGAAGACTGCTACCGGCAACCAGTTCACTCGTCCAGACAAGAGCTCAAGTGAGACCTAGCGTAACAATGGTGCCGTCAGTGATGGACTCCAACCCTGGAAAATACTCATGTACCCGCTCCTGAAATAGCGTGCCGTATGCGATCCCAATCCCATTTTGCACCAACACGCTTCCTCCCTCTTGATGCATGTCGATTGGAATGTCCAAATTCGTCGTGGCGCCACTCACTCGCAAGTGGTTCCCGTTACCTGCTCGTGTGCCGTCCACCTGAGGCGGACTGTTGAGCGCGCACCAACGACATCGGTGTGATGAGGTATAGAACTCACATTGGAACTCTCGGTAGCACCCGCGAGTTGATTCAGTTGTCCGTGGATGATGGATGATGCGTGCGTGCATGACCACTTACACAGTGAATTGCAACGTGTCGATGTCTGCGCTTGACTGTCGGCCCGAGATCGCCTTGACGAGGATGGTCTCGGTCGAGTCGAGGATCTCCGTCACACATGGCTCGACTTCCGCTATCATGACTGCTTGGAACCTGTTCTTCACCGCGGCAAGGTCGGCATGGTGTCCGATGCCGGGGGAATGAACTTGAGTCTGCGTGATGACCGCGATGCTCGTCGCTATGCCAGGCGCTGGGCAGCTAGAGACAGCGACCCACATCACGTCGTCGGACTCGATCCGATGACACCCAACATCGCCAAGCGTGCTTCACATACGCCACAGGAACAATCTGCCTCGTCGGACACGACAGAGGCAGAGCAGCAACACACGTTAGCGCACTCTCTCACCAGAGCACAACTCGTGACAACTCTTGCAAACGGCTTCTGCTCTCATGCTCCTTAGAGAGCGTCGACTATGAAGCGACAAAGAAGGAATCGAAACGCGCGTCACGCCCCTTGACGCAGACGCCAACATGCACGACACTTGAATCTGAATGCGATCACTTGCTCCCAGCCGGCCGCCGCTCCCGACACGCATTGACGTGGCGACTTCTTCATCCAGCCCCACACTCACTCTGCTTCGAGCTCTGTAGATCCTGCCGCGCGCGCCAGCGCTTCACAAATTGCCCCTCGCGGGTCCTTCATAAATTGTCAACTCACTGCAGCACCGCCACTTCCATGTTGTAAAACTTGGTCAAGTGGCGGCGCGCGAGCGAGGACTCTTCAACGTCACTTCATTTCACGTTGAATAGCGCGCGGCATCTGCAGAGTCCAAAGCAGACTAAGTGTGGAGACGGCTGATAAAGTAGCTCAGGTCTTGGACGTTCGCGGCAGCCTTGACTTTCGCCGACCGGTACACAGAGTTGAACGACTCGTCCAGCTCTCCGCGCTCCACCAGCTGGCGACAAGCGTTGAATGCGGCCAGCGACTTGGCGCCAGCCTTCGACGGCATCGGCTCGCTCTCCACCGGCGGCAGGTTCAGCTCCATGGGCAGTGTCAGCTCCGCCACGAACAACGGACGCGACGCATGGCGCAACTCGGTGAACTTGTACATATTCTTGACGTCGACAGTGTACTGCCGCGCCGGCAGCGACTGGCAGAACATATTGATGCACGGAATCGCGGAGTCGAGATCGAGCACGGCACCAGTCGATTCGATCACAATCTTGTTGTCTCCCAACCCGATGGCCTTCGCCATGACCGAGCGCGGCTGCTGCGCAGTCGTTTCCGCCTTCTCCTTCGAGAATTCGAGGCGATTAATCACCTCGGACTCCTTCAGCAGATTCTGCAGAGAGATGTGCTGCGACAAATCGCCATGCTCACCGAGGTAGTAAACAATCCCATCCTCGTGGCGGGCACGACCGCGCAGCTGGATGAGCGCACGCGCAGTGTTGACTTTGTCCACGACGACAATCAGCGCGCACTGAGGAAAGTCGACACCCTCGACTGACACGGACGTGGAGACCAAGACGCGCACGGCTCCCGTTTCAAAGTTGTTCAGCGTCCGCTCCATCTTTGGTTGACAGAACGAGGCTGTGTCGTTCCGGGCTGCACCGCCGAGGATGCACGCAAACAACTGCGACCCCTCAGTTTCCGGCTGTGTTTCAGCGTCGGTATCTTCGCTCAAGTCGGGGCTCAACTTTTCGTTCAAGAAGTCAGTGAGCACACGGCACTCCGTCCGAGTATTCACGAACAAAATGCCCTGGAGCGGTCGGTCGGTAGAGTCCGTGCTGGTTGGGGAGTCAGGCGCCTCAGCGTCGTCGGATGACGATCCATCTGTTGCCTCTGCGTCTCCACCACCCTCGCCATCGCCCTCGTCGTCAGCATCAGGCACCGCAGCAGGTGGAATTGCATCCACAGTCGAGTCAATGGTCGGCTTGTCGAGCAGACGCGTGCGGACGATTTCCTCCACCTTGTCGACCTTGTTCGTGCACGCGAAGTTGCAAGCAGCCCTTTTGGAACGGAGTAAAAGCATCGTCTTAACAGCGTCTTGGTCGAGCCCGTAGATCGATCCGGGAATGGTGATCATCAGCGACGCCGAAATCGCAAGGCGGTTGATCTCAAGTTCGACGAAGCGGTAGTAGCACCAGGGTCCGAGGTTCTTGTAGATCGTGAGGCAGCTCTGGATGAACTTTTTCTTGACCTTGTCGCGCTTGTCGTTGTCAATGGCCGCGTCGCTCTTCCCTTTCTTGACAAGCTTCTCAAACACTTCGATGGCTTTCACCTCCTGGAGCTCCGCCATCAGATTCGAGAACAGCCAGTGCGCGCCGTTAGCCAAGTGAACGCTGTCACTCACTGCCTCTTCGTTCTCGGACGCTGAGCCAACCGCAATCGCCCAGGGTTGCTGCACAGGATACGTCTCGTATACGAGCGGAGACGCGGCTGCGAACTCCTTGACCTGCAGCTGGTCCAGCTCCACCTTCTTGAGCTCCGCGCGCAGGTTCTCGGCGCACAGCTTGGTGGGGCAAGCCGTCGTGCCAAAGATGCGCGGCATGGCGGCAGGGTCGGCGTCGTTGTACATCTTCACCACCTGCGCGTACGGGTGGCGCTTGGTCACGTGGTGACACTCGTCGAAGACGAGCAGGTTCATCTGCTCGAGCAGCACGTAGCCCTTCTGCAGCACGTTGCGCACCACCTCGGGCGTGCAGACGAACACGCGGTTGAGCTCGAGCTCGCGCGCCCACTGGCGTGCGTCCCACAGGTCGCCCGCCCGCCCGCAGTACGAGTTGACGCGCAGCGTGCTCATCTGGCGGATCTTGGCCGTGATCTGCACCACCAGCTGGCGCGTGGGCGCCATGAAGAAGGCGCGCTTGCCGTCCGCGTAGTCCTGCTCCAGGAGCAGCGCGATCGCCAGGAACGTCTTGCCGATGCCCGTCTCGCCCACCATCACCACGTTGCGCTCGCGCGCCAGGTCCAGGATCTCGCGCTGGAACGCGCGCAGCTCCACGTGCATGGCTCCTCTAAGGTCTCCGCGCCTCCGGTCGGTCGTCGTCTGCGCCACGAGTCAGTCGCCCCGCCGCCCGCTTCCCGTCGTCTCCTCCTCCTCCTTCGCCTCCTCCTTCTTCTTCGCCTTTTCTTGCCTTGGCTTCGACCGGGAAACTTGCCGACTGACTGACAGGGGGAAGCGTTCGGCATGGAGCTTGGGCTGCACTTGAATTGAGTATACATTTGAGTGAAGGTCGGACAATCTGGTGGCGCCATTTTCCAACGAGACGATTGATGATTGGTTGAAATCAGCGAGTGAGATTTCGACCAATCAAGTCGCGAGACTGGGCGAATCATGGATCGGATGAAACGCATGGCTACACTGAGCCACTTCAACGTGCGTTGTGGTCCATTGACGACACCCCCTCCGTCTAATTGCTGCCATCATCTCCGCTCGCTGCTCCACCGCACGCCTCACGCCACGCGCAGCTCACTTCTTGCCCTTCTTGCCGCTCCCGCCCTTCTTGCCGCTCCCACCCTTCTTGCTGCCGGCACCGGCGTGCAGCCCTGGCGCCGAGATCTTGAGAGGACCCACGAGGCAGTTGACGAGCTCGTTCTCGGGGATACACTTCATCAGCTCGCGCTGCACGATCACAGGGTCCACGTCTGGGGTCGCCTCGTCATCTTCGTGCTCCTCCTGCTTAGTCTCGCCGTCGCGCGTCGGCTTGCGAGGCTTGGTCGCAGCCTGCTTCTCCTCACGGAGGTTGGACGAGAAGAAATGCTCCATCGCCTGCTTCGCAGCCTTCCCCTTCTTCTGGCTTCCAGGCAGAAGCTTCACCTTGTACTTGTACTTGCCCAGCGACGAGTACGGCGCGCACACGGGCAGCGCGAACAGTACAATGTCGTTGGGGAGGGGCGTGCCGGTGAAAGCGTCGAAGAAGTCGGCCGTCTCCGCTTCTTCCTCCTGCTCGTCGAGGAACTTCTCCTTCTTCTCGCGCTGCTGGCGAATGTACTCCTCGTCCACCTCCTTCTTCTTTGTCGGGACAGCGCCGTCCTCGTTCGCTTCCTCTTCCTCATCCTCTGACTCCTTGTCCTTGTCATCGTCGCCGGTCGTTTTGTCATCAGAGTCGACAGCATGGCCGAGTGCCTCCATGCGCAGCCGTCGGTCTTCGTCATCCTGGTCCGCGTACTTCTTCTTCATCTTCTTCATCTTGCCCTTCTTGCCACGCACATTCTTCTGCAAGTCGTCCGCAGGCTTGTTGCTCTCCTCGCGCTTTCCCTTCTTCAGAGGCTGCTGCTGTTCCTTCTTGCCGTCGTTCGAGTCGCCATTAGCAGGAGTGCCCGGCGTCTTTCCCTTCTTCAGATCACGACGGTCCTTCGCAGTCAAATGCTTCTTGCCGTCACGACTGGAAACAGCCGCATCTTCGCCGGCCGCTTCGTTCTGCTCGTCGGCATCAACAGCCGGATCCGTATCCTCATTTGGTGCACTGGCCTCTTCAACCGCGCGAGCGCTGGCATCCACCCCAACAGTTGGAGCATCCTCTTCAACCGTCTTCACGGGCGATGCTAGCTCTGCCACTTGCTCTTCCTGCTCCTCTTCAGCCTCCTCAGCGCGCTCCAACGCGTCCATCGACATGGCCGACGTGTGATTCAAGATGCAGCTCTCGTCCACGCGGAAGATGATCGCCAGCCCCATTTCCAGCCGAGACGGCGGGATGTAGTTCTTCTTGCCGCGGATCATGAAGGAGCCCGTCGATAGATACTCGCCAGCAGGCGCAGTCTTGGACACTTGGTCCGCGTGCACCCAGTAGGCGCCGGCGATCACTTGGCTCGTCCACGCATTGCTTCGACAGACGCTCATGCACCCAGCCTGCTCGAGAGACGCCACAGGGATCGGCGGCGGAGGCGACTTCTTGTCCCCCGGAGCCACTCGGTTTCGGACGACGCACGTCGCCGCACCATGCAGATCCGCGTGGACATACGCGTCTCCCTTACGCAGATAGCGCTTGACCAACAGCTCGTTCTGGTGCGCGTCCTTACCAGCAATGACAAGGTAGTTCTCGCTCGTGAGGAACCAGTGGAACTTCTCGAACCACATGACCTTGCGACGCTGGTAGATCGTGTGGCGCGTCATTTGCTGCTTCTGGAGCGTCTTCTTCGTGTTCTTCTCGGCCTGCAGAATCGCGCGCTCGGTCGCCAGGGCCGCCTTCTTGGCCTTCTCCCCCGCCTTCTTCTTCTTGGCATAGATCTCACGGGCGTTGCCCAGCGCCGACAACGCCAAGTCGATCAAGATCACATGCGCCTTCTTGTCTTCTGCGTTCTTGTCGTCAGAGTCCTCGTCTTCTTCGTCTTCCTCGTCATCCTCCACATCTTCATCGTCGTCACCGTCACACAGCAGGATGGACACGCGGTTGTGCTCCAGGTCCAGCTGATGGATGAGGCTCGCGACGGGGTTCCCGTTCTTCTGCTCGTACCGCACGAGCTCCTCCAGCTCGCGCCAGTCCATGCCGCTCGCCAGGGCACTGCGAATCACAAGTAGCACGTTCTCAACGTCCTGCTGGTTGCTCTCAATAAGGCGTGCGTGCTTGAGGCTCTGGTTCTGCACCTCCTCCAGCTGCGCGAGCTGCTGCTGCTGGTTCTTCTTGAGCTTCGCCAGCTTGTTCTCGGCAGCGGCTTGCGCGTTCTGCTTGGCCACCTGCGCCACCTCGGCCTCAAACCGCGAAAAGTACTCGTCCACGGCCTCGTCGAACGTGGCGAACGCGCGGACCTTCTTGTGCGCTTGCAGGTGCTGCGCGTAGAGGTACGGCGTGAACTCCTCGAACTGCTCCGGCGCGTCCGCTCCCGACGAGTCTTTCAGGATGATAAAGCCGCGCTTGGCTGCTTCCGCATCGTCGCTGGCTGCAGGAGGAACCGCGTCCGTCGCGGCGACAGTGCTCGTGTTGACCTGCTCCGACTGCAGCTTGTCCAGCAAGTCCCAACCCGCGCGCAGCTCCTCCAGCAGCTTGCCCAGCTTGTCCTCTCCGATGGCGGCCAAGTCGGCGGGCGCCTTGATCTTGAGCGTCGGCGCCAGCTCGGCGCGCACGATGCAGTGCTCCACGATCACGGGTCCGAGTCCTCCAAACGTCGACTCCTTCACGAGCAGCAGCTGCTTGAGCGTCTGCTGGGCCTGCTTCTTCTTGCCGCCGCCGCCGGCCGCGGCCTTGGCTCGCTGCTCCGCGAACCACTTGTCCACGAAGGCGGAGAGCGCGGCGACGGTCTGGATGCACCGGTCCTTCGGGCTCGCGACGGCGCCTTCTCCGCCCGCGTCTGCGTCCGCGCTAGCGCCGAGCACCTGGACCGGGTACACCTGCTTGACGGCGACCTTGACGTTCTCATCGAACTTGTGCGTGCGCAGCAGCGAGAGGATGTTGTAGCTGCCGTCCGTGAGGATGATGTTGCCCGCGGCGTAGAGCTCGAGGATGAGGTGGCACTGCAGCGCGTCGCTGCCGAAGGTGAAGTCCACGACGCGGTCGCCCTCGAGCTGCGCGAGCGACACGAGCCGCTTGCCGCGCAGGTGCTTGCGCAGCTTCATGGTGAACTGGCTGGGCAGCGCGGCCGAGGACTTGGCAGCCGACGCGTCGCGCGCGTACTTGCTCGTGTGGAAGCGCACACCCGATTCGAGCAGCAGGAAGAGCTTGGGGAACGGCGGCTGGTGCAGCTTGAGGATGTACGTCTTGCTGCTGCCGTCGCCGCCCGCCTGCAGGTCGTAGATGTTGGTCACGCGCATGTCCAGCACGTTCTTGCGGATGCTGCCGACCATCGCGTGGATGTCGTCGATCGACATGCGCGTCTTCTTCATCCTGGCGATCTGCAGCGGGCTATAGCGCGCCTGGAGCAGCGGGTGGGCGAGCAGCGGCAAGCAGGCAGCGAGCGGCGGAGGTGGCGATCCGTGGCCGTGGTGTTCCGGCAAAGGGAGATTAGAGAGTTTCTCAACTCTAACCGTATTCCACCAAAAAAATGAGCCCTTAATAAGGACCCGATCAACTCCGATAGGGACAATAATTTCGATTTAATACAGGCGATCTTCCCTATTTGGCGGAATGTGGTAAAACGGACGATACAAAGACATCCCAGAAGCTGCTTCCTTTGCAAACAATTTCAATTATAATCGTAAATCAGACCTCTAAAGTGCTAAATCAGGGCCCTATTTTCATTTTATCGAAATTACTCCCCTATTGCTATCAGGCCACGAATACTCTAACTGGAGGAGTTTTAACCATGGTTTTAGACTAAAATGGACCTCGTATACTGACATACCGTATAATACTTCTTTGATGCGACAGTTTATCAACAAAAAGGGTTTGGTTTGCCTGAATTAACCAAAATCAATAATTGTTAGGGCATGTCCGGAAGAACTCAACCTGTGTGGCACACACAAAATACACTCACCCGCCGATCTGCTCGCCGCTGTCCAAAAAGTGCTCCACCACGTCGTCCTCGGCCACGACGCATCCAACCTCGGAGTCCAGCAAGTCAAGCTGCTCGAGCTCTGCTGCGATCGCTGTAGATGCATCGAGGACGGAGGAGTCGTCCTCTTCTACAGCAGAAGCTGCAATAGGTTCAAAAATAAACGAGAACCCACTCACAATGATGCGAGTGGCCAGTGCCGACCATGCGTCCATGAGCCACTCGACAGCATCCTTGCGCGCAGGCGGCAGCAGTTTGAACTTTTCTCCGTCGACACGTGGCGCTTTGAGCTGCTTCTCCAAGTTGTCCATCCATTTTGCACGCAGCCGACTTCTCAACGGCTTGTTCCAGCTAATGTCGGCGGGTTGGCAAACGCACGTGCACCCAGCCGGCACAGAAACCAGGATCACGTTCAGCTCGGTCGCACAGGCGCGTACATTGTCCGTCCAGTGTGCTGATAGCTCGTCTCAAATCAAAAGAATCGGCTGCTTCATGCCCTCACGCTCACCGAAGTGGTGGCGTAAAAACGCGATCGAAAGCTCAGCATTCCACCACCCGCGGGCGTTCCCGTGAATCACGACATCGTGCAGCTCTTGTAACACCGTCACCTCGCGCCAAACGTGCACACCAAAATCATGGCGCAGGGACCTGTTTTCGCTCTCGACATCAGCAATCTTCGACGGTTGAGCTTTCGCGATGACGAACGGCGCGTATTTACCGCCACGCGAGTCGCCAAAGAGCATTGCTGTTACGCGCGCCTTGTCGCGCCCAGCACACCGAACCCAAACCGTCCGATCGCCTCGTCGCGCGATCGTTTGCCGCGGAATGTACTCAAAGAGCACCGCTGTTTGATCAGCGTTGAATAGACAGTCCACTTGATGCTCAGCCATTAGCGCGCGCATATTGGCAGAAGGTGTCGCTGGCCACCTCGCAGGCCTTGCTCTGTAACATCTGCGCGGACACAGGCACGCCGTCGTCGCGCAAAGCCTTGATCCACAGCACGATTTCTTGCTCTGCACCCAGTGAAAGCACTGTCCCTATACCGAGGGGCCGTCCGTGGCGCTGCTGAGCACCAGGTGTCGTGGCACACATCCTCGATCCGCTCACGCGCTCGTTCCCACTTGTAAATGGACTTTCGCTTGGTCTCCAGCTGTTTGCCGATGTACCCCTTGAAAAACTTGCTCAGTGTGCGTCCCTTGTTACCGTGTTCCTTGAGATGGTTGATTACACACAGCCGAAAGCCGAACGTCTCGTTCTTGCGCTCATATCCAGTCTTCTGGCAGCCAGCGCCGTCAGCGCTCCGCGGTCGCCCAGGCCAATCCCTCGGCATTGTTAGCTGGAGGGGGGGGGAATGTGGCGTTCATCTCGATTCTGATGGCCTGATCGGCGCCGAATGTGGTGTGACATACACGTTGTGGGGCCAATTTCAGGCTTGTCGCATCAGAGGGGTACATTGCGGACAGTGCAACTTTTCGCAAAATAGAGCACTGGCATTGGCTAAAATGGCGTTGTCGCATCAGAGTCGTTGTCGCATCAAAGAAGTATTATACGGTATCTCAAAAAAAAGACATTTTGACTTTTACCGAGCTCCAAAATGCACTCGACATTTCTATACAAGTTTCAAGCGTGGTACTCTTCTGGTAGCGGATTGGCCGATGACCAATTTAAAGTTTTTATCCAGCGAATCATCGGTCGCGGAAACGTCGTGAATAACGTCCATGTGTTCTCAAAATGGCTTGGAAACGTCTTAGAAGCAATCGAATCGACTTGGAAACGTCTTAGAAACGACAGGCCAGTATTAGAGACAGTAAATTCTCTTATCGGGGGTTCATGTCCATTTAGAATAGTGTGGACCACTATAACGAATACGTGTGACCCACACTAAATGTAGATGTAACCATTGAAAGAATAGCGTGGGACACCTAAATGGATTACTAATGCACTATAGTGTGACCCATACTATAAACCCCTTGTCGGTTCATCCTTGGCGGGTCTGACAGTGTGACAGGCTTCGCTTCCCGCCGAAATCTCGTTCGATTTGCTGCCGCGATTCGGCGGTCAGCACAAGCCTGGCGAGCGGTGATTAGCTTGAGGAGGGACCGAGCAGGTCTGCCTCGGAGGCTTTCGAGACGGCGGCTCAAGCGTCGACGCATCTTCCCATCAGCGGTTCGTGGTTGTACTTCAACTGGGCCTGAAGCCCCCGCCGGCCTTGACGTCAACAACTTGATAGAGTAATGACGGAAAGGAGCACGATCGATAGCCTCGCAGCTGTGCTTGTTTTGTAAACTGGCCCACCTTCGCCGCCACAGGCTCGGACGTGCGTCAAGCGATGGAACGCTCCTGTGCCATGCCACGACAGGCTGCACCAGAAGGTTCGACGACGACAAGTGAACCCTGTTGCCTGGTCTTGCGGTACTGGTCGAGGGCGGAGCAGCACCTTGCGTCTCGACGGCGGATGATGGCCGCAAGATGCGCACGACTGGAGGAGCCGAGATGATAACCCTTCACATTCGATACCCCACACATACAGCTACCACGAAATGATATATTGATCATATTTAGCTCTTTGTAAACCGATATACTGTATCTTTGAATTTCATCAATGAATCGCAGGCACTTGAAGCTGGCGCGAGCTTCAACGTGCCACCCCGACACTGGAGCCGACCGTTTGACTCGCGCTCACTATGCCCTCACGCCCACCAAGACGGACAAGAGGAGCCCACGCCAATGCAGAGATGGCATTCCGCCTTTTCCCCAGTCGAGAGCAAGCCGCCGCCGCCCCAAAAGCCCGCGCGCGCGAGAGAGAGAAGATGCACCGCCAGTTCGCGCGCTCGCTGGCCCGCGCCGCCCCCGCGACGGCCAAGTCACCGCTGGCGCTGCGGCTTGCGCGCGCCTTCTCGGTCGAGGTGCGGCAGACCAACCTGCTGATCGACGGCAAGTTCGTGCCGTCGGTCACGGGCCGCACGTTCGAGACGTTCAACCCGGCGACGGAGGAGAAGATCGCGGACGTCGCGGAGGCCACGACCGCCGACATCGACCTCGCCGTCGCCGCGGCGCGCAGGGCCTTCGACGAGGGCCCGTGGCGCACCATGGCCGCCGTGGACCGCGGCAACCTCATGTACAAGCTCGCGGACCTCGTGGAGCAGAACATCGACGAGCTGTCGGCGCTCGAGGCGCTGGACAACGGCAAGCCGTGCACCGTCGCCAAGGCGGCGGACCTCGGGCTGGTCATCAAGACGCTGCGCTACTACGCCGGCTGGGCGGACAAGATCACCGGGCAAACGCTGCCCGTTTCGGGCCCGTTCTTCGCCTACACCAAGATGGAGCCCGTGGGCGTGTGCGGCCAGATTATCCCGTGGAATTTCCCGATCCTCATGGCTGCCTGGAAGATCGGCCCGGCCCTTGCCGCCGGCAACACAGTCGTGCTCAAGCCCGCGGAGCAGACGCCGCTGTCGGCCCTGCGCCTCGGTGAGCTCATCGTCGAAGCGGGCTTCCCCAAGGGCGTGATCAACATCGTTCCGGGCCTTGGCGCCTCGGCCGGCCGCCATCTGGCGCAGCACCCGCACGTGGACAAGATCGCGTTCACGGGATCGACCGAGGTCGGCTACCAGATCATGCGCACGTCGCACGTGAGCAACCTGAAGCGCGTGACACTCGAGCTCGGCGGCAAGTCGGCCAACATCATCCTGGATGACGCCGACCTTGACCACGCCATCGCGCAGTCGCAGCTCGGTCTGTTCTTGAACATGGGCCAGTGTTGTATTGCCGGCACGCGCCTGTACGTGCAGGAGGGCATCTACGACGAATTTGTGCGCCGCTCGGTGGAGGTTGCCTCCGCGCGTTCCGTCGGCGACCCGTTCGACGCCGCGACGGAGCAGGGCCCGCAGATCGACGAGACACAGTTTGAGAAGATCCTTGGGTACATCGAGGAGGGTAAGAAGGAGGGCGCCCGGCTGCTGACGGGCGGCAAGCGCGTTGGCTCGCGCGGGTGGTTCGTCGAGCCGACCGTGTTTGCCGACGTGACGGACGACATGACGATCGCGCGCGAGGAGATCTTCGGGCCGGTCATGTGCATCCTCAAGTTCAAGACCATTGACGAGGTGATCGCGCGCGCCAACGACTCGAACTACGGTCTCGGCGCGGGTCTCGTCACGAAGAACATTGACAACGCCATCAAGATCTCGAACGGCCTGCGCGCGGGCACCGTGTACGTCAACTGCTACAACCAGTTCGACTCCAACACGCCGTTCGGCGGCTTCAAGGACTCGGGCGTCGGCCGCGAGCTCGGCCAGGCGGGCCTGCAGGGCTACCTCGAGAACAAGACGGTCATCATCAAGCGCCCCGACGACTCGTTGCCGTAAAGCTGGACGCGCGTCGTGAAGCGCGTGAGTGTGTGCACGTGAGTGATTTGTAGCGCTGCCTCGCAGTTTGCTGGGCTCTGGATGCTCTCATGTCCGCGCCGGGGGGAAGGCGACAGACGAACTGATGCGTGTTAAGGGGACATCTGCTCAACGTGAACAACAAACAACTGCTCGAGTCGTTCCCGGTTCCGTTTGATCCGACAAGCCGGTCATAGACGTCGTCGCGGTGATTGCCAATGCCAATTTGCCATGCATCATGCGTTGCAATCATCCTTGAAGTGTTAAATGAATACCGTAGCGACACCGATATACCGATATCGAAGTTGTAATCGGTATGTGCTTGGAGAAATACCGGTATGATCCTCTCCAGATATCGTACTTTGTGAAGAACAATTGGTACACACATGTAAAAATCGCATTCAGCACAGGCTGCTTCTTCAACTTTCACTTCAAATCGAGCAAGCCGCGACTTGCTGAAAGATCTGCGAAGGCGTGTGACTTTCGCTCCAAGCAGGCGAGAAAGTGGGGACTGGCGACTAGCGCAAATGCACAGCAACATCAGCGGCACGTGCAGGACGGTCCCATCGCGCAGTGCTCTCCATGCGACGAGTCGGTGCGACGCCCGAGCGAGCTGTCGGATGCTCCGCCATCGCTGAAGTCGGCGGGCGAAGGTCACAATCGCGTGTGTGTGCTGCAAGATGAGTCAGACTTTACAGCAGAACGCAAGAGTGCCTGTCCCACGCGGCCACGTCTGTTGGTCTGCTGCCGCGAGCGACTTGCCCACCGAGAGTCTCGGACCGCGACCGTCCAAACCCGCTTCAATCCTGAAGCACCCACCACGGTTTGACAGTCGTGGGATCACTGACAGCACGACAGCAACAAATAAATGCGTACATCCAACAAGATGGCGGCCATAATCTCTCACTTCATCAGACGCAATGAGCACAGCTCGATTTGCTCCAGTCGATGCCGGGTCAGTGCTTTTCCGAGTGACTGCTCGCTGATTGACAAATAGCAGCGTAGCGATCGGGCTGCTATGGGATGATGAGGATCTCCTGGATCTCTTTCACAGTGTCAATATCCTGCTGCTGTGGGGCGACAAACCATAGACACGCAGGAATCGCGCTCCATGAACCATCGAGCACGCATCTCTTTGTTGGTTGGTTGAACACGCTCAAATTGTGCGCGTGTTCCAGCAAATGCAGATTATCAACGCTTTGAACGGGCAATCGCAGCGCGGTGAGGAAAGCAAGAGCAGCAATCACACTCCGCGTTCTTGTTGGAACGGTTGCCATGCAATTGTGCAGTGTAGGTATGTATCCAGTAAAACGTCAATGCCACACAGATCCCGCGTGTTCTGCGATTCGCTCGGCGCCCATCTCCATCATGCGGGAACAACACGGCATCTGTTTCTTCGTGTTGGGCGACAGGAGCGACAGGGCGTGCTGCACAGCCGGTCCATCTCTTCCCATCTCGCTGGCTCACTTGGAAAAAGAATCCAGACGGAAACACGCCATTTGCCGTGGCGATCCGGACAGGTATCCGGTAGTATACTCAAACTAGTATACTTGATGTCAGTTCACGGCCAGTCCGCAATTTCGATTTGGCTTTGCAAGGTGTTGTTGCGGCCACGCACTCGGGCGAGAGCATGGATTATACCGTCAAGCAGACCGACAAGTCACAATGAAGGCTGCGTTAGAAGGTAGAAACAGGGGGTGACGCTGATAAGAGAGAGATGCCTATCGAATGCTGAGCGACGCCTTCATGTCTCGATGCTTGATCATCTCGTGCACTGAGGAAGCGGCCTGTGTTGGTAAACTCGTCCTTTTTATCAAGTAGCTGGGGCAGCATTTGGCAGCCGGGGTCAGCCACTAAGCATTGGATCCTATCAAGCTGCGACCGTCAGTGGTGATGTGAAACCCTCACGAGCAGAAAAGGCGAGGCTCCTCTTGTTGTGCACTCCGAATGTATTGCTTGACGCGCCAAATTCTTGATGTTCACTTCAGCAAAGTATCGGAGCTGATGCTGTTTTCACGTTGACCGGTATACGCGGTACTGTATACCTCTTCACCTTGTCCAGGCATTCACGCGAGTCCCGGCTATCGCCGCAGGGGCTGAATGCTTGAGATGATGCTGGTGAGGTGGCGGCTTCGCCGTGGCGATGCGCCGCTCATTCGCCAAGCCACCGCGATGCGCCTCTCTTCCTGCAGGCAGCCAGTGATCAGGGACGAGAGCGGTCCGGTCCGGCCCGGCCGGCAGCTCTCCACTCTCCGGCTCGTTTTTCCCGCACGCGAGATGGTCGAGTGTGCGCGCAGGCGGCAGCGGCGCCATCGCTTGATCCTTTTCCATCGGGTTGTGCGCCACGAGCACTGTTTGCCGCCATCAGGCGCGCATGCCAGCTGGACCACACATTTGGCGGCATGTTGGCAACCACCTGCGCGGACCCGTATCAGAGGGTCGCCGGGAACGCGGTGCTGGTGGTCGCCCTCCACCACCGGTGGCGACTCTTTCGCACTCGAATGAATCCACATGGCGGCAACAGCCTGCCTGCTCGAAGCATGCCCATGCCGGAACAGATCGCTCGCACCGTACCGAGGCTTCACGTGATGATACACCAGCGGAGAGGAGCCCCGCCAGGTCCATTGACTAGCGCCCACTATGCGGCAAACTTGTCGTGTTGCCCCTTCCACCCATTCCGGCTTTGATCCCATGCTCGCTTCACTTCGCTCCTCGCGGCAGCTCCATTCTCCCCTGGGATGATGGAGGCGTGCTCCTCGCGGGACTTCTTGCGAAAATCCCGAAAACATGGGTCTTATGAGGCCCCCGCCCGTGTCTATACCTTCGAAAACCAGCCACTCACTTGAACAAAGGCAGGTCAAAGTGTTTGCCATTTACGCCGCCAGCCACAACTTCCGCTAATAGAGCCACTCCCTGTCAAAACCATCTGCCTGCATGTTCGCCTCGGGTTTGTCTGTTGATGCGCATAGACCAGCCCAGCCAGCCGGCCCCCTCCAAACATTCACCAGCCGAGTCCGCTTTCCTCCAGACCCTACTCGCCATTGTCCCTGAGCATTCAGGTCTCACCGGCTCACGAGCGCTTCATTATCGAATTTGCCACGCGGCCTGCTGACCCGACGCCCTCCGCTCCCCCCTCCGTCCTCCGCCCTCCTCCCGCTTGCCCCACGATGGCTTCGCTCTCGCCCCGCACGTCGCACTACGCGCACACGGGCACGCCCGACTTGCACCACCAGTTCCACGTCAAGGAGGAGGAGCGCGTGCTGCAGCCGTGGGAAAAGGTCTTCGAGGTCTGCCGCGTGCTCTCGTACTTCTTCGGCTCGGCGCTCTTCCTGTCCGGCTCCGTCTTCTTCTACCCCAAGTACTCGGTCATGGGCGACGGCCAGGGCGGCGTCTTCGGCAGCTGGGCATTCGTCATCGGCTGCGGCTGCTTCTTCACCGGCGCGAACCTCGACTTCATCAACATGGTGCGCTTCAACCACGGCGGCACCGTGCGCCGCCTGCTGCGCGCCTACAACGCGCTGTGCTACTTCATGGCCGCGTCCATCTTCATCCTCGGCGCGCTCTACTTCCTGCCGACGTGGTACCCCAAGGCGCCGGAGCTCGGCTGCTACAGCTTCATCGTCGGCTCCATCCTCTTCTGCCTCGCCGCGCTCGTGGACATTGTGTTCATCTGCATGACCCACGACGACCCGAGTGTGTCGGGCTTCAAGATCGGCAACATTGTCTGCTGGGGCACGATCGCGGCGCTCGGCACGTTCATCGGCGCGCTGCTCTTCACGATCGGCAGCTTCTACTACCTGCCCGAGTACATCGCGGTCGCGGACGCGCAGACGGCCGAGGACAACATGTACCGGTCCATCAACTACTACACCATCGGGAGTGTCTTCTTCGTCATCAACTCGCTGGCGCTCATCCCGGACGTCAGCGCCGCGTTCGGCGTCGGCAAGCCGGACCAGTCCAGCAAGATGTGCTCCGCCGCCGTCAGCAAGGTGTAGATAGTTAGCAAGACTACTTTATGGAGACCGTTCCGTGTCGTTGGCCGCCGACAGCATGGCGGAGGAAGCAGCACGACGCAAGTCGCAAGCCGAGAAACTTAAACTATCAAAGGCTTGACGCATACTGCCCATTCGATTCGAAGTTTGGTTTCGTCATGTATGACTCACCACAACATGACGTGACGCAGGAAACCGTCAATAAGACGGGGTTCCGGGATCACTTTGGACTTGTGTCTCGTGGCATTGTCCGAGTCGGTCAAGGCGATCGATCCCTGCAACTTGCAGGCTGTGAAATGGATCAGCGCACGGAGACAGCGTGGGGGTGGCTCGCTCGCCAGCCAGCGCGACGCGACTGCGGAAGCGACCTGGGTGCCCTCTACACCAACCAGCCGATTGGAATAACCGGTAGAGCTTCAGAGTGCTGTCGCTCGTCCTCTGTGTCCACAGGACTCGCCCATTGACCTCCTTCCCCCGTCACGACGAGTAGAGCTTGAGCCTCACATTGACATCCCCAAAGAAAAGCGTCCAAGCTGCTGATACTTCTCTCAGAGTAGCAAGTCACTCTTTCGCGAGAGTGATGTGACTTCCATGAGGTTTTGAGGTGCTAGGTTAAATTATAAATAACTTCGGGAGTGTCACTCCCAAAGTTATTTATATACCGTAGGGTTTTAAGTTACTTGTGTTCAGTATGTGTCGAAGGCTTGACTACCAGATAGCCAAGCCAAGTAATATTTAGTAAAAAAACTCATCACCAACACCGTGACCAGTAAAAGTATCCGTCGGATTACCAACGCAGCAGCAATAATGCTGCTCCTCCGCGGCAGCCGAGCGCTCGCTGGGGCCTCGCGCCGCCTTGTGCGCGCCGTCCCAGCCGCCGCCTGCTGCTCCTCGACCTCTCCTACGTCTCTCCCTGCTCTATGCGGCTCCTCGTCCGCGCCCGCGGCCCCGCTGCTGCTCTCGCGCGGGCTTAGCAGCAGCAGCAACACTAGCGGCGGCGGCTTCGAGGCTCTCGGCGTGGACGCGCGGATCGCCGCGGCGCTGCGCGAGATGGGTATCCTGTCGCCCACGGACATCCAGGAGAAAAGCATCCGCGCGGTGCTGGCGCGCCAGGACGTGCTGTGCACGGCGCAGACGGGCACGGGCAAGACGCTGGCGTACCTGATCCCGGTCGTGGAGCAGTTCCTGCGGCAGGAGGCGGCGGAGCGGCTGGGGCTGCAGCAGAGCGCGGCCGAGGCGGCGCCAGAGGCGGTGGTAGGCCGCCCGCGTGCGCTGGTGGTGGTCCCGAGCCGGGAGCTGGCGCTGCAGATCAGCGAGGTGGCCAAGCGGCTCGCGCACTCGGCCAAGTTCGCGACGACGACCATCACGAGCGGCGAGCGCAAGGGCGTGCAGCTGCGCAGCCTCTCGCGGCGCTTGGACCTGGTGGTCGGCACGCCCGGCCGCCTGGCCAAGAGCATCCGGAACGGCGAGTTCTTCCTCTCGCGCGTCGGCACGGTCGTGCTGGACGAGGCCGACACGCTCTTCGACGCCAAGATGGGCTTCCGCAAGGAGCTGGACGCCATCCTCGGGCCCGTGCAGCAGAGCACGGCCAAGCGCAGCGCCCCGTTGCAGACGGTGCTCGTCGCGGCCACCATCCGCCCGCCGCTCGACCAGGTGCTCAAGAAGAAGTTCGGCGACCTGCGGCTCGTGAGCGCCGCGAACGTCCACCAGACGCCCGTGGCGGTGCGCGAGGAGTTCATCCGCTGCAGCGCCGAGGCCAAGCACTCCGCACTTCGCGAGGTGCTGCACCTGCACAGGCAGAAGCGCGCCAAGACGATCGTCTTCTGCCGGAACGCCGCGAGCGTGCGCTCCACCGAGCACATGCTGCGCGAGCACGGCTTCGACCACGCCGTGTGTCTCCACGGCGAGATGCCCGCCGCGCGGCGCCACGAGACGATCGACAAGTTCTCCAAGGACGAGGCGACCAGCCTCCTGGTCTGCACCGACCTGGCAGCGCGCGGACTCGACTTCCCGATGGTCCGGCACGTCGTCATGTTCGACTTCCCGACGTCGGCCGTCGACTACGTGCACCGCGCCGGACGCACGGGGCGCGCCGGCGAGTCCGGGCTGGTGACGAGCCTCGTGACCAAGTACGACTCGGCCCTCGCGACCACGCTGGAGAACGCCAAGCGCCACAAGAACACGATCAAGGACCTGCGCGACAGCGCCGTGCTGGCCGGCAAGTTCCCGCGGAGCGACCGCAGCAACGAGGACATCGACGCGGCAAGCAAACCCAGCGGCAGCAGCACGACGCGCAAGACGGAGGTGCGCCGAGCCAGGGGCGTGGGCACCAAGAGGCTCCGCACACACAAGCTGCGCACGCTGCAGCGCCGGTGATCGACGGGTGGAGCGCCTCCATCCTGTGTGAGATCAATGGCAATGGTAGACGATCGATGGCTGTGGTCTGTTGCTGTGGTGTCTATTGGAATGGAGCTTGTCCGACGAAGGACAGAGCGATGAATGCAGATACGAATGCGTCGATCGGGTGCGGCGTGCACCAGAACCAGAGAGCGAGCTGGAAAGCTTTCCTCTACCGCTTGGTGCGCGCACCCATGCGGCGGTACATCATCTCGAGCTCGCGCTTGGTGGTGCCGTCGGGGAAGTTGGACAGGTCGTAGTAGTGCGGGGCGATCTCCACGAGCCACTCGCCGCGGATCCGCGTGTTGAGGCGCACGTAGTTGCGGCTCGTGAGCACGAACTCGTTGTAGACGACCCACTCGGGCTTGTCATCCAGCACGCACGACGGGTGCAGGTGCACCACCTGGTTGTCCTTGACCGTCACGTACTGCCCGCCGGCCTCCTTGTGCGCCACCTGCATGAAGAAGCCTGAGACGAGCGCCTTGATGATGTTCGGGTAGTACTGCGGCGACTGGATGTCGAGCGTCGACTGCGTAGGCAAGTCGTGGCGCTTCATGTTGCGGACCAGCTGGTCGCGCACGTTCACGGCGCTCGCGAGCGACCGGTGGTTCAGGTAGTTCTCGTAGCACCACTTGGCGTCGCAGTTGTTGAGCTTGTACGCGTGGAACACATTGAGCAGCGTCAGGTGGTCGCCGTCGACGTGCGCAAAGTTGGCCTTGGCCTCGTTGGCGGCCTTGGCGTCGTTCTTGGGGCGAACGAACGGCTCGGGCACCGACAGCATGGCCACGATCGTCGCGACCTCCTGCGGCACCTGGTACTCGCCCGACGAGATGAGCATCTTGGCGAGCGGCGGCAGCACGGGCAGCATGGCCATCTGCTTGCCGAGCCCCGTCAGGTCTCCCTCGTCGTCCAGCGCGCCGAGGTAGTGCAGCATCTCGAGCGCGCGCATGAGGGTCTCTGGCGCCGGAGGGTCCATAAAGTCGAAGTGCACGAGGTCGTCGATGCCCAGCTGCTTGAGCGTGAGCACCACGCCGCTCATCTCGGACCGCAGGATCTCCGGGTACGTCTGCTCCTCGAGGTCGCGCTTGAACGACTGCTCCGTGTACAGGCGGAAGCACTTGCCCGGGCGCGTGCGGCCCGCGCGGCCGGAGCGCTGCTTGGCGGACGCGCGCGAGATGGGCGACACGAGCAGCGACTCGACGCGGATGCGCGGGTTGTAGACCTTCTGCTTGGAGAAGCCCGGGTCGACGACGTAGACGATGCCGTCGATGGTAAGCGACGTCTCGGCCACGTTGGTGGACACAACGATCTTGCGGCCGGGCGGGCCGCCGGGGAAGCGCGGCTTGGGCGGGTCGCGGAAGATCATCTGCTGCTGCTGCGGCGTGAGGCTCGAGTAGAGCGGGTAGACGTCGAGCGGGCCGTGCTTGGACGCGTCGAGCCCGTCGGCCTCGGCGCGGATCTGCCTGCAGGCGTTCTCGATCTCCTCCTGGCCCGTGAGGAAGAGCAGGACGTCGCCCTCGGGCTCGCAGATGTGGATCTGCACGGCCGTGCGCACGGCGGCCTCGAGGTAGTCGCGCTCGGGCTCGGGCGTGTAGAAGACCTCGACGGGGAACGTGCGTCCCGGGATGCGAATGAGCGGCGCGTCGCCGAAGTACTGCTGGAACTTCTCGGCGTCGAGCGTGGCCGACATAACGACGACCTTGAGGTCCGGCCGCTTGGGCATGACCTCCTTGAGCAGGCCGAAGAGGATGTCGGTGCTCAGCGTACGCTCGTGGGCCTCGTCGAGCAGGATGACCGAGTAGTTGGACAGCAGCGGGTCGGCCATGGCGTGCTGCAGCAGCATGCCGTCCGTGAGGAAGCGCAGCTTGGTCTTGGCGCACGTCACGTCCTCGAAGCGGATCGTGTAGCCGACCTCCTGGCCCAGCGCCACGTCCATCTCCTCGGCCACGCGCTTGGCGATGCTCATGGCGGCCACGCGGCGCGGCTGCGTGCACGCGACCATGCGGCCCTGGCCCTCGGGCGCCGCCAGCATCATGTGCGTCAGGAACTGCGGGATCTGCGTCGTCTTGCCGCTGCCCGTCTCGCCCTCGATCACGACCACCTGGTTCGCGCGCACGCCGGCCTCGATCTCGCGCAGGAAGTTGTACACCGGCAGTTTCTGTCGCGTCGCCAGCAGCGTCCGGTACCGGTCCGACAAGGCCGCGCCGGTCAGCGGGTTGCGCGCCGCATTCGCCGCCGCGTTCGTCGCGTTCTCGGCGCCCGCGAACGCGGCGGAGCCCGGCGCTGGCGTGTCCGAGAAGCGCGACTTGCGCTTGCCGGACTTGTCCAGGTCGCCCAGGTCCAGCTTGCGCTTGCGGCCGTCCATGGCTGTCGTCGCGAGGCTTCCTGGTCGGATGGGCGAGCACTTGGTGTGCTTGGTCGGAGTGCTTGGACGTGGTGGCTGGTGGCGGCGGCAGTTGGAGCGACCTTCGCGCGACACGCAGAGGATTGACTGGTCGAGGAAGTACCGTGGGCCTCTCTGTTTCTATGCTATAATCTGGTCAGGTCCGAATATATGATTTAAGAGGTTTGTGCTATCAAGCAATCACTCTTGAAGAGTGAAGGTCGCAAATGGAGTGTTGAAGTGCCGTGCACCGCCACCCGTGTCGCCGATGTGAACGTCTCGAGCTTCGTGGACGAGGGACAGAAGCTCACTGCTCGGAGTCCAACCGTGTGCCGCGCGTGTGAGCCTGCTCGCGGCGCACCGCGTCGGCCAATCAATCCAGCACGAGTTCGTCCGAGTCAGCGCTATCGATGGGTCTATGAAGCCGCACAACTCACTGCTTCATGTGCGTGCATTGGAGTGCGTCATGCTATCGGCGGCTGGCTGTTCGTGTCCACTCGGCGTGTGCTTGACTGAAGCTGCTTGGTCTATCCGCTGCGCAAATGACCACCACAACCAGACGATCGATGTGTTGTGCGTAGTGCAAGCAAAATTTCCTCGCGATCGATCGACGGCAGGAAACTGGTCGATGATTGCCAAACTGTGTCCTGTATCAAGTGTGCAGACAGACTCGGCACCAAGAAACCACGCAGATGGAGCTGCGAGCCGTGCCAACGCCCGCGTGACTGCATTCTTCCGCCAAGCTGGAGCCACCGAGGCAACGACATGCACTCCAGAGCGCAGTACGGTACCATCTTGAAGGAGGGTGCGTCCAGTCCGTCCTGGCGGTAATCGAGCGGTGCCTCTTGGTGCCGACGACAGACGACTGGCTGGTTCCTCTTGCCCGCTCATCCGTCGACCATTCGAACCGAGGGATCAACGAGCCGCGGGCCGTCCATAGCCGGTTCCTCGCCGTCGACAGCCCGACGACGTCTCGTTCCCGCGCGAGAGCGTGGCACGAGGACAGCAGGCCACCGACAGCAGGCCTGGCTCCGACTCGGAGTCCGAGGATCCGCGTCTTGGGGCTCCGGAGTCTTCTGCCGATGCGTCTCGAGGTCGGAGCGCACAGTGCCCTGCCCAGAGGCCCAGAGGACCCGCCGAGGCGGGAGATGGCTTCACAGTCAATGTGCCGTGAGTCACTCCCATTTGTAACCTTAACTGCAATCCAGCCAGGTCGCAAGTCGCGTGTCGTTGCCTGTCAAAAATAAAAAGCCGGAGCAAAAGGCAGAGTGCGTGTCGTCACGTTGTACTGTAGGTCCACCCTCACGCGGGCCCGACCCGCATCCCTCTGCTCCCCAACCCGCTGACCCGCTCTCATCAAGCATAGAAATCATGAGTAAAAGCCTACAACCCGGGTCCATTCCCCATCTCCGGCCCGTACCCACCCGGCCCACCCGCCTCTCTCCCCTCGCCAAGGTTTTACGCCACCGCCACGTCGAACCGAGGTTTTTCACCCCTTTCCCTTTCCCCGGTCTCTCGACCGGCCCAAAGTCGGAAAGCGCGCCTACCGCCCGAGTCCACCGCGTGGCCGGCCGGTCCCCGTCGATCGCTCGCCTCGCCTCCCTTCCGCGCGCCGTGCTCGCCGCCCGCGCGCTCTGCTGCCCGCGGCTTGCGGCCCAGTCAACAGCGCGCGTCTTGTTGCCCCGGAGCCGGGCGTTTGAGCCATGTACTCGTCGTACTGGAAGCCCAACGATGGGCGAGAGTCGACCATCCTGACGGACCACGAGGCGCTGCACCGAGATGCCGCCACGCACAAGAGCATCCAGTCGGACGAGACGGTGCTGCGCCCGCTGGACCTCGAGACCATCATGTCGTCCAAGGCCGCCGTCAAGTACTGGTACCTGCACCGCCCCAAGACGATGGAGTACGTGCACAAGAACGCCACCAAGATCCAGTCGGTCGGCCGCGCCTTCGCCGTGCGCCAGCTCCGGAAGAAGGTGAGCATATATTGTCGCTGTATCACACTCGGAGGAACTGTTCTAACGTCTTGGGATGCGCGCGCAGTACGGCGCCGAGTACGTGGCCGAGATGGCGCGCGCGCACGACGAGAAGAAGGCGCTAGACAAGCTGGCGGAGCTCTCGCCCGAGGAACGGGCCGCCAAGGAGCTCGACGACGCCGCGTACGACGCGCGCGTGGAGGAGTCGCGGCGCCTGCGTCGCGAGCAGATTGAGCGCGAGCGCATCGCGGAGGAGGAGATCCGCCAGAAGCAGGCGCACGACCGCGAGGAGCGGTTCCTCGCCGCGCAGGCCGTCGCGGCGGAGGAGAAGCGCATTGCGGAGGAGCGGCGGCTGAAGGAGGAGCAGGAGGAGCGCGAGCGAGCGGCCGAGCGCGCTCGTCGCGAAGAGGAGGCGCGTGCTCTCGAGGAGCAGCGAGCTCTTGAGGAGGCGGAGCGCATTCGTGTCGAGGAAGAGGAGCGGATCCGGCAGGAAGAAGAGGCGCGTCTTCAGGCGGAGGAGGAAGCTCGCCTCGCGGAGCTGGAGGCCTTGCGCATTGCGGAGGAGGAGCGTCAGCGCGAAGAGGAGGAGCGTCTGCGCAAGGAGGAGGAGGAGCGCGAGGCGGAACTGGAGCAGCAACGCCTCATCGCGGAAGCTGCGGCGCTCAAGGCTGCGGAGGAGGCCGAGCGTCTTCGTCTGGAGGAGGAGGCCGAGCAGGAGCGTCTTCGCCTCGAGGAGGAAGCTGAGCAGGAGCGCATTCGTCAGGAAGAGGAGCGTCGCCGCGAGGAGAAGCGTGCGCGGCGTGAGAAGGAGCAGGCGGCTGCGGCGCTTGCTGCCCAGCGCGCGGCCGAGGAAGCGGAGCGTGCGCGTCTCCAGCGCATTGAGGCGGAGAAGAACGAAAAGTATGAGCAGTCCTTGTCGAAGGACGTGCCTGTTCTTGTCAAGCGTCGTGGGCCGGGCCGCGTGGTCAACTACGACAAGGAGAACGAGACGTACGCAGTGCGCCTGGACAACGCGATGGGCGGCATGACGATCACGGCTAACAGCGGAGACGTCCACCTGGACGACGACCGTATTCTGTCGCCGCGGACGAAGGTGGACACGCCGTTCGGCACTGGCGAAATTGTCGGGCTCGACCCTCACGTTGGCTGCTACGCGGTCAACACGGAGATCAACGCGCCGGAGGGCGAGCAGTTCCTGGCGTTTGTCCAGATCAACGACGTGCAGGTGCACGCGGAAGAGGAGGAGGAGCGCGCGATCGTGGAGAACCCCTCCATGCCAAGTATGTATCTGGTTCAGATGGAGAGTCGAGGTGTTGGTGTACGTACTGACATGCTGGATTGTGGCTGGCTGCCGCAGTTCCCGACGAGATTGGTCTCGTGTCGGCGCGTATCGTTGACAGCCGCATCGTGAACCGCACCGGCAAGAAGTTTATTCAGTACAAGCTCGAGATTCGCACCAACAACTACGGCACGGTCTTCTGCTGGAAGCGCTACAGCACCTTTCGGTACGTTGACTGGCGGCAACCCGGTCGATCTCCGCACGTGGTGAATTGTTCTGACTCATGCTGTGCCTTTGTTTCCCCAGTTCTCTGTGTGATCGCCTGGTCAAGGAGGCCGGCGTGCGACGCAAGGACATTCCCGAGCTCCCTCACCGCCACATTGTGGGCAACTACTCGCAGAAGATGATTAGCGAGCGTGCGGAGAAGCTCAACCTGTTCCTGACGGCGGCTGTGCGTGCCGAGCACCTGCAGTGGGGCATCCGCGTGGACGACCAGATCGCGGTGTACAAGCGCCGCGTCAAGCGCCAGACGATGTCTGGGCCGGCGAGCACCCGTGCGAATGGCGGCGGCTCGCGCAGCATCTTCCGACGGCGGTAAACGTGTTAGCGAGAATGGAGTTTGCGGAGACCCGACGGGCGCTGACCGGGGTTCGCGACGGCGGAGACAAGCACAGGTGAGTGGGTGCTTGTCTCTATTCGATCCGGTCTGGTGCTCCTCGGTCCCATCAGGGAGAGCCGCGTGGATAAAGACGAGTGACGGGGGAGTGGGCCAAGCTTTCCCGTTGGTAGGTTTGCGCGGTCCATTCCCTCGGTGGAAATACCATTTTTTACATAGAGACGTGCTTGTTGCGGGATCTGACAACTGCAGTTACAACAACCTACGCCTTCAAAAGGGTCGGTCGTCGACCTCACAGCACAGCCATGAGGGCTGCTCGCTGCAGTCCGAGCGGGGTGGCGCCTCTCCTTCCCCACAGCGCCACTCAGTGATGCACGGCAAACGTCGCGAGCGAC